>CM035191.1:15480851-15494017 GCA_020233015.1 Callinectes sapidus
AAAACTTGCGGCCACATGATCCTTCCACACCAGAGAACTTCAAAAATTTGGGAAAAAAATCAATGAGAGTAAAATGAACAAGAATAAGAGCCAATCACTACATCGCTGCTGGCCGAGGAGCCACAATGTGATATGATTTGGTTTTTAGACTGCCAAGAGGGATCTGAATCTTTATAAATGTCTTTGAAGAATGTTTCAGTACCAAACTTCTTCCTAAGATATAAAAACAGCCTGGTGGTATTTATCAAAAGGAAGTATGTAAGTTTGTAAGAATATGATTGAAAAACATTCCAATTATAGACTCATTGTTCTACACTCTTTCTTGGTTTCCGAAAACACACACACACACACACACACACAATGTGCACACACATACATGAGTGCCGAGCAGATTCATCCAAATACTCATGAGACAATGATGAAAATGCACTGTGATGCCAAGTGAATATTTACATCTGGGCCCCAGTTGTGGCAAACCTCTGTGGGAGAAAGACTCAGTAAACTGTCTCTGTACTATAACATGTGCTCAGCAGGCTGCCATCTTCTTCCTGAGACTGACTGCAATGTGGCAAGACCCTGAAGGCCGTACAAACACACACACAGATGCCCCTTGGAACTTGGACAACAAATACTCAACTCCTGTCTACTGCAACTCCTGCTCTTTCTCTCTCGCTCTCACTCTTGTTCTCTCTCTCTCTCTCTGGAAGACGTGAGCACTACTGATCTAAGCCATCAATATGTCACCACTTCATTCTTCCCTAACACTCCCTGTGCCACTGTGCTATACACACACACACTCACACACACACACATATAGCCACAGACACACTCACACAGATACACAAATATACATACACACATCGCAAATTCAAAACTAGCTGGCTGCCTTTTTTTCCCTCTTAATGTTCAGTTCACACTCCTTTCTTTTCCTACAAATCACAGCAGCCACGTCCCCTGTGAGGTGTCGTGAACCCAAGGCAGGGACGCCGTGTTAGCTTGGGCGTCTCACCACACATTGTGGGGAGAGGCATAAAATTACTAAAAAATAAGCTGTGTAAAATCAAGGAATTCTGTACAATTCTGGTGGTTTTCCACACTTGTGATAAACACCTTGCTATGAACTTGGTCTGGCTGGTCAGGCAACAGCAGCAGCAGCAGCAGTGGCAGCAGCACGGAAATGCTCAAGGCAGCATAAAGATACGTTCAAGGTTTGTAGAGTATAAATTAGTATAAAATGCCAAAGGCACTATATGAAAAATAACACTTAAAGAGAGAAGGTAGACTGTACAACACTGTAAAATTTTTACATAAAAAGAGATGGAGGGGTTCACCTTGACTGTAGTAAAAACACAGAACTATATATTATATGTATCTGAAGAGGTAATTTTGATATATCATCAAGTGCTCACACTTCAAGTTGTTACTTTCAATGCCTTTTATGTGATCAAATAGTTTTTTTGGTTCTTAGTAGAACAGAAGTATGACTGAAAATGCTGTAGTGCTGTGGAGACCAGCAGCCATGTGGTGCTGGTCAGGCCAATGATGCTGTGAAGCCATCCAGACCAATGGCATTGTGGTTCTATCTGGACCAATGGTAGTGTGGCACAATATGGACCAAAGGTAATGTGGCACAATATTGGACCAATGACACTGCAGTCTTGTCCAAACCAAAGGCAGCATCCATCATACATGAGCTCAAACCCTCAGACCCACAAGTTAAAAATCTCTACCTATAAACCCTGACACTAACTGCACCCAACTATACTGCTCCGACAGCTTAACAAGATATTCGCAGAGCCTCCACCCACTGCACTACTGTAGCACTTGGCTAACCTAGGCTGGGGTGGGGAGTGGGAGGCTTCCTTGCTGAGGCTGGGCTGGGGCAGGAAGAGAGCACCCACCACCAAATGAATCACTATCACCACAAGGCACAAACCTAAGCAAGCCCCCACAGCTGAGCTGCGCAGACACCCCTTGGGGAGCACCTTCTCCACGGGTACTGGTATGGGGGTGGTGGCGAGATGTGGTGCAGAGGAGGGCAAGGATGGGTAGCCGGTTATGTGGGTGCCTGGGTCGCGTGTCTCCGTCTTCCCCTCGGTGGTGTCGACAACGAGCTGCATTGCGGGGTCACTCTGGGAGTGGTGCTGCTCCCCAGCCAGGGGTGGCACCTCCTGGCCTGGCTCAGTCTCAGTACCATACATTGTGATGCTCCATTCCTCCATGCCGGCTTTACCTGCAACACCAACAGAGTTGAGTGTGTGTGGATGAATTACATTGCACATCACACTCTAAATTATGGATGAAGAACTTGGTATAGAGTAAAAATGTTTGGTAGTCAAGGATCATGCACAGTTGGGTGGTAATGACAACATATTAACCGAGACATTTACAATATTTCAGGAAGGAAAGAAAGGAAGGGGAGAGCAACATGTAAAGAATCTTCTGCCATAGACACCTTCTTCAGCACATCCTGGAATGGGATAAGAATATTGATGAACAGATGGACAGATGTGACAGAAAAATAGATCTTTATGAATAAACAAGAAAATATGTATGTGAAGCATATGGGACTGTATAATAATGTAAATAAAAAGGCTGTAATGTGTGGCCAAGTTCTAGTGAGGGAGATACATATAAAAATTCTGGCAAATCATAAACAAAAGATAGTGGAAATTATGAATAAGTAAAGATCTATCTAGCAACTGAAGCTTCAAGTAATTCAACTTTTAATGGTTCCTTAACTGACTGATTCTTTAAATGTTGACACTCATGTAAAATATGAAATGAAAGCAACTATATTGAAGCACAAAGGACATATTAGGTAATTCTATATGTAACCTATGAAAGTTATTTGAGTGACTGATTAAAAACACACAAAACAAATTTGCATAAAAAGAGGGGTACCTGTATAAAATGAATGAGAATCTACTCAATAAGAAAATATATCTTGGATAAATTTTTTAGTTCAAACAAACATGAAGAACTGAGTATAATTATCATGATAAGGTGAGTTGTGATGGTTAGCTTAGAAATAGTCATCTCAAGAGAAGCTTTGGTGATCAGTTAGCTTTAATAAAACTTATTGTTTTCCTCTATAACAACACTAGTCACATAAATACACACTGCTACCAAAATAAAACATGAACAAAACCCCACAGAGAGTATTTCATCACATTTTCTTCGTGACTATGTATAATCCCACATTAAAGACAAGTAACTGCAAAAAAAAAAAAAAATCAAATAAATAAACAAATAAGAAAAATAAGGAATGAATAAATAAATAAATGAATGAATAGATAAATAGAAATCAAGGAAACCAATAAGTAAAGCCTACATCAACTTATTCGAGTGATACTATTTGCCACATTCCATCACAGATTTTTCAGCCAAAAAGCAGCATCATCAAATGTGCATCGTTCAGGGAGGCAAAGACCTCAAGCCTCTCACACAGGGGGCCAGGTCAGGCCAGGCCAAGGAAGGGAAGGGAAGGGAAGGGAAGGGAAGAGAAAGGAAGGGAAGGGAAGGGATGGAAAGGGATGGTATGGTATGGTATGGGAGAGGAGGGGAGGGAATAGTCACACATGCAAAAATTAAAACAATTATCATCAACAACATAACATTTCAGAAGACAATTAAAAAAAGATGTGAATCAATAATTAACAATGGAAGGTTTTATTTATGAACATGTACTAAAGTCTAGGCCAAAAGAATCAAGTTGGACGTTCAATTCAGCTTTTCATTTTCTTATTGTGTGTTTCTTCCATGATAGTTCAAGACACTAATCCAAGAGAAGCATGGCATGTGGAAGCCACTCAGTCAGCAATTCCTGCTTAAAAAACGAAGCGATTGAAGCAACACAGTCATTTGGAGTAAAAAATCAAAAAGGTGTATCAATTCATCATGCATTTCAAAGCCTGTAATGAAAATCAGTTACAAAATCAGAAAAAAAAGAAAAAAAAGAGATTCAGATAAAAAATCAGCATTTTCTCCTCAGATTTACAGGAACTGGAATAAAAAGACATGCAACTCCCATAAAAAAAAGATAATTAAACAAATAAAAAAGTGAGACAGGATGAGTGTACAACAAACAAGGCAGGATTTGCTTCATTCCCACACACAGGCTGGCAGAGCAAACAGGTATGCATGGAGCCTTACAACGTGTCTCATCCACATGCAGGGAACGTAGGCATGTCGCAGGCAAAACACACAGGACACAGCAGGAGTGGTAGTAACATCCACTGGTCTATTTACCCTTGTGGTGTGAGCTGTCGCGGTGATTTGGTGGACGCATGGGGGCAGGGAGGGAGCCTTGTGGTGGATTGTGAGGGTATTGTTGGGGGATACTGTATTGGGGGTACTTGTGAATAGAGTACGGGTGCCAAGGTGTGGATGTGGTGGCAGAGGTGGTGGGGGAAGTGGTAGTAGTGGTGGTGGTGGTGCTTGTGGTGGTGGTAGTGGTGGTTGTAGTGGAAGGAGGGGTGATGGGGTGGTTCCTCCTGTAGGGAAAAGGTACAGAAGAGCCACCACCTCCCCTCCGGCCCACCACGCCACCAGCACCACTGCCACCACCACGGTTTCTCCGCGCCCCTCGTGCCTGCCACGTGTCATAGTTAGTTCTGGTGCCATAAAAGATCAGTTGCCACCCCTCCAGTAAGGTGGATCCTACAGGGCAGCCGTTCAGCAGCAGGTCAGCAGGTCAGCATCAGCAGCAGCAGCAGCAGCAGCAGCAGCAGACAAGAAGGTGGTGTGGAAAGGGGGTGAAAGGAGGGGCAGTGCAATTAGCTACACTATCAGGTTACTCTCACAACAATAAAATCCCAGTGTTTTTTCTTTTAAATATACATAAATACTATGCACAAAAGACCAGTAAAGTAGCTGCAGTAATCCACCACCACTACCACCATCACCACCACCACCACCACCACCACCACCATGAGCAGTCTAAAGTGAGTCCTCAGCCCATTCCTCACACCAAAAGGAATTGTTGAAAAAATAAAGATGAAAAACAGCCACAGCCCTTCACACAGCACACCAATATGATTCCTTGAACAGCCACAGAAAATAACTAACGATGTGATAGGATATAACTCTTTGTACATGCTATCAGAAAAAAGTAAATAAAGAAATTGAATAGGCTGCCATTACCCTTTTTTTTTTTGCTTCTTTTCACAAATATTCTATAAATATGTCTACCTACAAGCTTTCCAGTGTGTGTCCAAACATCTTTGTAAAGGTTAGCACTCAGGCTGTGTTTCACTATTAGCCAAACAAGAGAGGCACTGTTTAACTTTGCATATTACTGCATACATGTTAAAAATACACAGTTCTATACCTAGTGATCTCTCTCTCTCTCTCTCTCTTTCCGGCCACTATGCTACTCCTACTTCACACATTTCATTATTCACTATTAATACTGAGACAGCTTCAATTCCTCTACTATTATTTGCAAACAATATACTGGCAAGGAACTGCAAAACATATTATTCTGAATACCCTGCTCTCTTGAAGATGTTTATAGTGCTATAAACTGCTGTATATTACAGTAAAAGAGTTAATCTGTAATGTGCCCTCCTCTACGTAGTCATGATGCTTATCCATATTACACCAACCCAACACTGTATCATCTTTATAAAACAAGAATCCTATACAGACTATTTTGACCAACACACTTTCAATGACTTTCAGGAGCTATATGACCCTGTTTTTGCAACACTTTATGGCTAATCAATCAATCAATCAATCAATCAATCAGTTCTTGTTTCTCCTGTGTTCTGTGTGGTGGCAATAGTAGGGGAAATAAGTAAGAAAAGTCACACACAGGAACTTCAGTGAATAAAAAGTGGAAAATATATGCACAAGTGAGAGGAGAAAAGACAAGACAGTGGAGATGTCAAAAATTGAGCAGCTAAGGAAAAACAAGTGGTCATACAAGGTGCAAACTGATACAGAAGTTGAAAATGGTTGTCACAAGCCAGTAGTATAAATATAAATATCTTAAATGTACATAAATGGAATTATGCAAAAAAAGAGTAGAAATATCATACAGCAGTAGTAGTGGTAAGAGAAATGGAGGTGGTAGTGGTGGTGGTAGGAGTATGAGTATGAGTAATAGTAGTAGTTGAAGTAGTGGTAATAGTGGTGGTGGTAGTAATAGTAGTAGTAGCAGCAGCAGCACAAAAGTGTCAATAGCAGAGTAATCACAAATATGTTTAGAGGTAAGAAGCTAGGAATACAAAATAAAGTCAAACAAAACATGATAACTGACTCGTAATGATCAGCAACCATAAAGTGATTTTCATGGACTTTGGCATTTTCTACAGGTGAAGAATGACTATAATAATAATAATTATCATAATTCACCTGAATGTAATGACAAATGGAAGTTCATAATTCTCAAAACTATAAAAGTGCTTAATTTACCATACTGATATGAATGAACTTTGCCCAAGAAAACTATCATGGCTGGAGACTGAACACCTGCCATGGAGTTCAGAGTATAGAGCCTCGGATGCCACAACTGAACAATTGTCAAATACCAAGTCAACTTTTGGCAGTCTTTATGCCTTTAGTCACTAAATGTTGAGCTGTACTAAGTGAGGTTTTGTTGATATGCTTTAGAATATTATTTGGCATCTGAACAATAAATGCCAAGTGCTAAGCAATATTCTGTTGATCTATTCGATGTTAAAAATCAAGTTCCTGAACGTTAATGCCAAACTGTACTAAGTGATATTTTGTTGACCTATATTGTGTGAAAATCAACTCAACACAATTTGTAGACATGTGAGTAAGATGGAGATGAGTGTAAGCAAACACATGAGGAGTATCACCATGTCACACGCACAACACTTACACCAGCCTGCTCATGCATGTCCTTGGAGGGATCTTTTGGCTGAAAACTCAACAAGAGCTTTTTTAACCTAGTCCATCAAAAGCTTAATTAGTGACAACTCACCACTTAAAAACCTATATAAAAAAACTAAAGATGAAGGATCAGAGAGAGACATTAACCCCCTGGGAAGATAATCTGTAATACTAATCAAAAACTACGAGTCTGACTTAACTGCTAACATACGTAAGATCTACACGTGTGCATTCCTTGTGTACTTTCAATATGCTATGTACCACAACTATTACATCTATCATTCCTACCACCACTACTACCACCATCACCCATCACCTGAACCAAGAGCCATCACCACTAGCATTCCTCTCACCAATCCCATCATTCCCACCACCACCAAGATCAGCACCACCACCACCGTCACAACGTACCCGTGGTGAAGAAATGTCCGTTGTTGTGTACCTCGAGGACCCACTTCCCCAGTGGCCTCTCCCCCCACATGTGCACCGTCATGAAGGGCCACGACTGCCGGCAAAAAGGTATTCACTGTTGCTGCGGCTCAAAACTTTGGAAATTTAGACTCACATTATAATAAGGTAAACTGTTGCTATTGCTGCTTATGGGTTTGAAGTAAGTAATAACCAAGACAAACTTTTTACACCAAGGCTTATGAATAAATACATATAACAAGGCCATCTCTCCAAAAAGAGGATAGCCAAGACAAGGCACACAACTTTCAAATTCATACTAACTCACATTAATGAAAGATTCTTTATGGTAAGTGACATTGGTGCTGTTTGTGTACTAATCACTGCAACAAAGATTAAAGGTAGGACAAGAGTCTCACGTGGAAGCCAGCGTGTGAGCTGTCATGGGGACGCTGGGCCAGAAGGGTTGACTTAGTGCCAGCTGGGGATGCCAAGTAGATCTCAATATCACCACGGCGGTCAGCAGAGAGGGACACCTGTGGGGGAGACACCATCACACATCAGCCATCAGACAGAGAGGGGGTACAGACCCACACTCCAAATCTTGCCATTCTCTCACCATTACTGTTTTCAAAGGCCACAGAGATGATTAGCTAGGTTCTCAAGATAGCTTTTCCTTTTCATAATGTAGAAATTTTGTCAATCTGTCACTGTAATTGCAAAAATTAGATCCTTTTTTGAAATGATTTACTCCATCACCAAGAATATTTTCAAAAGCCACAGAGATGATTAACTGGGTATTCAAGACTGTTCCTCTTTTAAATAATGTAGAAATCTCGTTAATCTCTCAGCCAAACTTCGAAAAACATCCTTAAAAATTCATGTATCTTTAACTGGAGGCCTTTGAAAGTAGTGGAGGTACCCATAGAAGTGCTTCAGTATAGAGTTCATAGTATTGGTGAAGCAGCAAGGTAGGAACACTGCAACACACACACACACCTTTGCCTGCACGTGCTCCAGGAAGTTCACTCCCGGACAGTCCGTGACATCAAGCTCCAGGGACACATAGCTCTTCTGGGGGATCAGTCTGGTGGGTGGAAACAAGAGGAGTACTTAAAACAAACACAAACACACACACACACACACACTTTCTCTTTCTCTTTCTTGATACAACTAGCAATTCTTATCTGTTGACTAAATCAGTTTCTCTTTAAACTTCACAATTAGTCTAAAACAGGTTAAGAATAAAATTGGTCAGTAATGGGCAGTTGTGAGATTTGAACTCTGGGTAGTACGTTAACTCAAAGTAATACGAGCACAACCTCAAAGGCAAGAAGAGGTTTTGAACAGCCTTGATTGCTTTGATTCTCCACACCAAGGCAACAGTGAAATTTGGCGAGATCTGCCTGCCTGGGTACTCACTTATCCAGATGAGGAGCCTCCACATCACAGGACCGCTGGGCCGGCACACTGGTCCAGTTCCGGGCAAGCTTCACCATCGCATGGGAGTCCAATAAGCCATACCCAAACCTTGAAAGGACAAGAACGTGGTGTGTTGTGATCTTACCTCCATTTATACAATATTCCTTTTGGTTGTTAACAGTAATAAGTGCAGTTGTGGTCAGGACCAAACTAAATTTATCCTCTAATATTGGATGATCCTTTCTGAGAATGCTCAATATACCTTATTTTCATTGACTTTGTTGCCTAGTCAATTATTTTATCCATTTCCAGTGTTTAAAATTTCCTACACTCTTAAAACTTGAGAAGAGCTGGCATTCTGCAAATCTCAGGATAAGGATGACAGGAGGTGGAAACAGGCTGGTGCAGTTTCATACAGAGACTACCATGTGGAGGAGTGGACGCTTCCTTTAACTTCTCTTATGTTCCTATGTTTTATCCATTCATCAATCTGCTCACCACTTTTTCATACAGGAGCTACCACATGTAGGTTTGATCTTTTTAGTACTGGGATGCATTTTAACCAAGTTTTGGTATGACAAGATGATTTCATTGACATTAGGGAAGGGGGGTAAAGAGGTCAGAGGATTAATGGCCAGAGTATGTACTATTTCAATCCCTACATTTCTGAAGCTGTATAAAATCAACACATAATAAGCAGAATAAATATGAAATGCATCATGGTACTGAAGGGGTGAATGGCTTCTTGCAGCATTCTTTATTTCCTCATGTTGTTATCCCATCATCAGCGTAGCCACCAGTCTGCCCAGCACCCCCCGCCACCCACCTGTGTGACACGTGGCGGCCCACTCCGTTGATCTGCCAGTCGGGCGCCTCAAGGTTTTCTGGCCGCGCTGTCCGTACCACAATGTGCTGCATGTCCCTCCACGTGATGTCTCTGTTCACCTGCATGAGGGAAACATACTTATTATACCTGTACTATCTATCATATGTGTGTGTGTGTGTGTATCATGGTCGCAGTTGCCTGATAGTCCCCCAGCCAGTCTTTTCACTTTACAATCCTCTAACTGGTACAAAAGATCCTCAGAGAATAATTTCCTTAATCAACACTAGTCAGGCCACAGACCACCACTTACCTGAAGAGCTAGAGCACAGATTCCAGCAGCAAGGGGGGCTGATGCAGAGGTGCCAGTGTGGGAAGTGGTGCAGGAGTGGTGGAGGTCAGTGGTGATGATCTGCCTCTCTCCAAGGGATCCTGAGCTGTAGGTGGTTGCCAGGGTGGAACTGCAAGCCTCAGAGTACCATGGAACTTGCCCCTTCTCTGTCAGTGTTGAAGAAGAAAGGTTATATTAGTGGTGCAATGAATGGGTTGTGTAGTATCTGAAATGGTGTGTGTGTGTGTGTGTGTGTGTGTGTGTCGCAGCGTTTTGCCTATTCTCTGCAGTGTGTTGGTGAGGCTGGGCCCTATCCATACAGTGGTGGATACAGGGAGAGGGGGTGGCTGAGGAAAACCCTAACCCATGTCAAGGCTGTCTCACTGGTTGTTGTTTAATGTATTCAAATAACTGGCTCAATATTAAAGTTAAGTTAAATAGAAGCACACACTTCAATTTTTCTATTCAGTTAGCCACCTACAGTCTAAAAAGTAAAGCAAGGAAAATGGCTGGTTTCAAATACAGGTATATAGTGAGGACGCTCATTTCTGAAGTATTTTGAGAGCATCTTGTTATTTCGCCCACATGCAAATTCGCTACACTATGGAGTCATTAAATTTGTAACCGAATACTGACGCACCTACGGACCCCAGTAATGAGTATGTAATAGGACCCACCTGTGGCAGAGGAGATGCTGAGAGTCCAGATGGAGTTAGTGTAGCCATCGCAGTTACAGTTGTCCTGATCACGCCCTCCATTCCCCGAGGCCCAGATGAAGATGGACCCCTTGCCACCACGCCCCTGGGGAAGGAGGAGTGTGTCTGGGTGAGGGAGTGAAGGGTGACAGGGAGAGAGGTGACGAGGGTGACTGGGGAGGAACTTGGTGCAGTGGTTGTAATATGAATGATGAAAGAGTGGAGGGGGACTAAGGGGAGAAGGAGCAAAGCAAAACAATAAAACCCCTAAAGAACAAGAACAACAACAACAAAGAGGAGACTACAATACATACACTGAAAACAACAACAACAACAGCGAAAAACACAGAAGAAATAACAAAACCATCTTTCAAAACTCACGGTCCTAATTCCCTCAACGAAAGCGCGCGTGGCCAGCTGTCCGGGGCCATCCACTGTCTTGCCATCATCATCGGGTCCCCAAGAGGCGGAGTAAATATCGATGTGCTGAGGGTTGAGAGCCAAGGACCGCGCCTCCACTGCATCGGTCACGTCCCCATCCAGCATACGTACTCCTGTGGATTAGTGCATTACATGGATAGTTTATACGTGAGTGCCGGAGTTAGAAAGAGATAGTGAGTCACGAGGGAAAGAAGAGAAAGGAAGGGATTAGACAAGGTAAAAAAAAAACTATTAAATCTGAAAGGGAGATAGTAAGGAAGGAAGAGATAGCGAGTCAGAAAGAGAAGGGAATAAACAAGGCAAAAGAAACGATTAAATTCGAAAGGGAGATAGTGAGTCAGGAGGGAAAGAAGAGAAGAAAAGGAAGGGATTAGACAAGGCAAAAAAGACGACTAAATTGAAAGGGAGATAAAAGGTCAGAAGTGAAAGAAGAAGATAAGAGAAGGGAATAGACAAGGCAAAAAAAGACGATTTAAAAGAAAGTATTACGGGTAAATATTGACTCTGGTGGGTGACAGTAATAAAAGGTTCTCAATTTTCATTCCGTAATTGATTTTTTTAGAAAGATCATTTATAGGCATGTCGACTTGATTGATAGATAGCTAAGATAACTACTCTAATTAAGAGTGACGTAATAAATATTGACGAGTCTAATAACTCTCTCTCTCTCTCCTTATCTTGTTCTATTACCAAACACGTTATTTCCTTCCTCTCCACTTGCCTTTCCTTCTCCCTTATCTCTCTCCCACTCACTAACACCTCTCCACCCTCCCCTCCCACTCCCCTCACCCCCCCTCCCCCTCCACACAACCAGCAACCTACATACACGCACGCACTTTCATTCCCAACCACCACCACCACTGCCACCCACTGTCATTACAACCTCTATTACACGTTCCCTTCATTCACACTTTTCTCTCTCTATTTTCAGCTCTCCCTCTCTCTCTCTTTCCCTCTCCCTCTCTCTTTCCCTCCACTCTCACTCCACCAACCTCACCCACGCTTTGGTGTCCCTTTCCTCGCTAATCCGAAATCCACCTCTCTGGCCAGATATATGCCCCCCTGTTTTTTTGTGTTTTTAGCTTTTTTTTTGTTGTTCATGGTATTTCTGTTTTATTTTGCGGATGTGATTCTCTCTCTCTCTCTCTCTCTCTCTCTCTCTCTCTCTCTCTCTCTCTCTCTCTCTCTCTCTCTCTCTCTCTCTCTCAATTCACACGGTTAATTTTGACTTTACCACCACAGTGTCTAGCCTATAACAGACCCCCCCCCCTCTCTCTCTCTCTCTCTCTCTCTCTTAATATCTACCTATCTGTATTTTTTTTAACCATTTTTCTATACACCTATAAATTCTCATGGCATTATCGTTGTATTTATCTATATTCTTCTATTTTCCCTCTTCGTCTCTGTCTAGTCTCTGTGTCTAGTCTCCCTGTCTCCCTGTCTCTCTCTCTCTCTTACCTCCCACACTGGCTTCGTACGCCACACCCACGGCGCAAATGGAGTTATTAGCATCGGCCGCCACCTCCCCAGCGCATCTCGTGCCGTGCCTGTTGGAGTCCACCAGGTCATAACGAGGCATCGGGTCCTGGTCGTGGTTGTTGACATCATATGAGGCGTTGGGATCCTGTCAGGGGTGGGAAGAGAGGTGAGACTGGCGGTGGTGGTGGTGGTGGTGGTTTTGGATGGAAATTGTGAGGTTTGGAGGAGGAGGTGAACGTATTGGAATTATGGGATGAAGAGAAAACGAAGGAAGAAGATGGAGGAGGCACAAAATAAAAGCTGATACTGACAATAATAATAATGAATGAATGAGGAGGATAGAACAGCAGGGTGAAGAAGAATGTAGGAGATGAAGGAAGATAAAGAAGAGGAGGAAGAGGAAAAGGAAGAAGAGGAAGACAAGGAGGAAGATGAGAAAGTGGATGAGGAGAAAGAGAGAGGAGAGGGCGCACAAGGATAAAGAATAGCCAATTTGTGTGTGTGTGTGTGTGTGTGTGTGTGTGTGTGTGTGTGTGTGTGTGTGTGTGTGTGTGTGTGTGTGTGTGTGTGTGTCTCGATTACAATTCAGAATTCATGAAATAATGACAGAAGTAGATTACTCTCTCTCTCTCTCTCTCTCTCTCTCTCTCTCTCTCTCTCTCTCTCTCTCTCTCTTCCATTACTCTCACTAAATAAAAGAAGA
>CM035191.1:15559849-15564849 GCA_020233015.1 Callinectes sapidus
GAGGGAAGAATGATAATTTGACTTCGATCGTCATGAAAGAACATTAGAAGTGTAAAGTGTCGACTCTCTCTCTCTCTCTCTCTCTCTCTCTTGAATATTTTCATACATGTAGGTGTTCATCTCTCCCCATTATAACACACACACACACACACACACACACACACACACACACACACACACACACACACACACAAAGAGCTTTACTTGATGTTACGCACACATGCACATAATTATGTATATAACTATGCACGCATACACGCAATTAAATCAGGACACTTAATTTACACACACACACACACACACACACACACACACACACACAGTGGTGGTAGTAGTAGTAGTAGTAGTAGTAGTAGTAGTAGTAGTAGTAGTAGAAACAATGACATCATGTAGGAAAGTATTGGTGTACAGAAGTTGAATAATGAATTACACGAAAACAAAAATTCAATTACAGTTTAAGCGATGCCAAAAAACATAATAAGTAAGCTAAAACATCAATAACTAATCTTCAGTTTCAACACACACACACACACACACACACACACACACACACACACACACACACACACACACACACACACACAACGTTACATTCCCTATCCTTTCCTTTCTTTTTTCCTTCCCACCCACCCGTAATCATCATATCTCTTTATTAACCCCATTCCACACATTCTCTACACAAAGCTTCGTGCGAGTCCAGTCCAGCAGGATCAACAAAATAAAGTGGAGCTCTAATCGCATAGAAATTGATCGTCGGGTGAGGAGGTCAGGCCCACGCAGTCTGGTTATGTCACTGTGAGGTGTAAATTACCCTCTGCCTTATTATTGGAGTGTTATTCTTACCGTGCCACGTGGATTGCGTCTATTTTCTGTCCTCTATTTAAAGGTAAGGAAGTTTTGGTAGGTAAGACCAAAGCAACGTGTTCATGTATGTAGTTTTTCTTCATTATTATTATTTTTACTATCATAACTATAATTCTTCCTTCTACTACTACTACTACTGCTACTATTACATCGACTGAGACGGACTCACCACACAGCGCCGCAAGGGCCAGCATCAGGGTCCACCGCCGGGTCATCGCGCAGGTCAGGGCAGGTCACAACAGATCACGGCGGCCAAGACTGTACCGTGGAGAGAGAGAGGAAGGGGGGGAGTGTTAGTTTTGGGTTCAATAACATTAATATAAGCAACGAAATACGGAATGCATCAATTACTTGCTTCAGTCACAACACTTTCATATAATACCCCTAAATCATACGTATCAGGAGCAGAAGTAACAGCAACACTAATAGCAGTATTAGCAAGACTAATAATGATGATAATAATAACTGTAATAATGAAAATAACAATAATGATGATAATAATAATAAAAGTAATAGGTACTGATGACTTCCGCGCGTGGCACACTGTCATACTGTATTGTACGACGAGTGACAACATTCGGCGGGCGGCGCGAACACCACACTACTGACACTATGGAAGATTACTATAAAAACTATGGCAAAACTTTTTCCATATGAAACGCTGCTAAAAAAAAAAAAAAGGGAAATGTTTATTTTCTACCATCTTTCCGTTCATTTCGCCTTTTCTCACAATTAGTGTCCTTAATATAATACGTGTCGTCAACGGAGCCACATTTATAAAGATTAATGTCCACCCACTCTTTTCTATCTTTCACCGTCTTTCCGTTCAATCTCTTCGTTTGACATTTGCACTTGACGTCTTCACTGCTGTACGTGAGTGTAAGTCATAAAGCTTCACCTTGTATCCTCATGTCCCTGATGTTCTTTGCCTTGTTATTCAGCATGACAAGGGTCACACATCTATAGCAGCATTTTACTTCGCCTCGACCGTCGCCTCACGCACTTCAGCCTTCTATCAACAAGACTCGCTAGGCACCACACCAACTCCTTTTGTCATCTAGTTGGTGTGTATTAACCGATTAAGTGCGACGACGAGTTTTCATATTAATTTTGTTTACTGTTGGGAGATTTTATACAGCTTCAGAACCTCATGAGGGGATTAAAATAGTGCAGACGCTGGCTATTCATCTTTTGACCGCTATACATCTTTCCTAATATCAATACAAGCGTCTAATTAGACCAAAAATTAAAGGCGAAAAGGTGTTCCAGTACTGAAGGGGTTAGGAAGGTTATTCAGGTGATATACTTTCTGAGACACCGCAGAACACAATGATCCATACACACACAGTTAAAAAATTAAAGATTCCTCTTCTTTCTTCTTTTCCCCTTCCATCAGGTCTCATTTCTCTCTTTCTAGTTTCTATCACCTCGCTCTCTACACTAATATTCTGTTTATCACTCTTGTTTACTTTCCTATGTTTGATTTGTTTCCATTCTTTCCTCAGTTGCAGAGAATGTGACGAGTTTCTTCCCAAGTACTGTGGTGCATCTGTTGTGGCCAATTTTCCGGACGATACAGTTGGGTTAACTTTTAAGGCATCAAAAATATCGATTTAGAAATTCTTTTGAGCCGCAGCCGTGGGAAAACGACAGCGTGAAATCACAAGCCGCCTGCCTGTCTCTAGTCGTCGCCAAGACCACGCCCTGAAGGATTTAGAGGCGCAGAGGAGGACAAAGGAAGGACAAACAGTAACAATACCTATCTGTTCGGCGGCACTATCGAGGTACTGATGGAAGTAAATATACGTATATGTGAATGTATTACAATAACAGAAATGACGATAATGACAATAAGAGTGGTGACGACGACAACGATGAAAATGATAATAATGATAACTACAATAATGATAATAACAATGATGATGATGATAACAACAATCATTTTAACAGTTTTATGGAGAGAGATGACTAACGCTGATGCAAAACTGACACAGTGCGGAACTAATGATGATAAATGAGGCACTGTGGTGTATGAATCTCAATCACTGCTTCCCTTTACCTGTTCGCGTAATTAATCGTGAATATAAAAGTTGCAACAGCAGAAGACATAATAGTAGTAGTAGTAGTAGTAGTAGTAGTAGTAGTAGTAGTAGTAGTAGTAGTAGTAGTAGTAGTAGGGGTGGAAAAAAATAGGGACAAAAAGGAAGGAAATACAACAATGAAAGCATAAATAAATAGAAAAAAAACATAGGTTGCAAAAAAATAAATAAATTTTCGTTTACGTATTTCCTGTACAGTAGGAATATAAGGTTTCTCTGAGAGATTCCCAGCCCTCCACCCTTATCTCTCTTTAGAAAGCCATAGTCACAACACAGCGAGAATTACTACTACTACTACTACTACTACTAATAATAATAATAATAATAATAATAATAATAATAATGAATACGTCGTGTCTAATGATTTTCTTCCTACATTATAATTCTTGGCTACAAAAAACAATAGCACTAGAAAGCAGCACGTCGCGATGATGAGAGCAGGAGAAAGGCAACAAAAAAACTGACTGACGGAGATATGGAAAAGTAATCGCTAAAAAGTCACTCAAATAAAAAGAAAACTCGTATAGTCGTAGCAATATTCGTAGTAGTAGTAGTAGTAGTAGTAGTAGTAGTAGTAGTAGTAGTAGTAGTAGTAGTAGTAATGTTGTTGTTGCAGTAGTAGTAGTCATAATTGTCATTGCAGTATTAATATTAGTAGTATTGGTATTAGCATTAGGAGTAATCGTGGTCGTACTAGTAATAATACTAGACATAATCATTATAGTTGCAGCATGACTAATAACACCGTGCTGATAGTGATAGCATTAGTAGTCACACTCATAACAAATACCAACAATTAACTAACCAGAATCAAGACACTGTTTAATCCACGTATATTCTAATGATTTTCTCTCTTTCAATACAGTATCAAGGAAGGAAGCTGCAACACGCCCACAGACACTCAACACCACACGCGGACTGAGTCACTGAGGTGCGGATCAGCTACTGAACTCCCACTCGTTCACCTGGCCAATCCCCGCCATCCTCACCCCTACTCCTGCTCCGTGATTGGTGGGCCGTGTGGTTCAGGTGAGGGGAGGCGGGGGAGGATCGAGGTGCCAGTGAGGGTGATTTAGTAATGGTTGTTGTTACGTGAATGACAAAGATGCTGTGATGTGATTGGTTTTCTATTTTTTCTTTTTTTTTTGGGGGGGAGGGGAGGTACTTGTTTCACTTTCAAATTTTCAAGTTAGTTAAGTTGTTCCATATGGGTTTTTTTTCGTTAATTTTTTGCGAGTTCTGAATATCAAGATTTGTATAATTTCTATGTGGATTCTCTGTATAATATTCATCTCTTTGGTTTTCAATCGTCAACCTTCCACGAGTCAAAATTTCCCTCAATATTTGTAGATTTACCTTTGAGGATTAATCTCCTTTAGAAACCATCTTCAATTTCTATTTTTCTAAGATATACATTTAGCAATCGCAAAATTTCTAGCCACTAACTTTGCAACAGAGATATACACACTTTTGCTACCAATTCATAAGACAAATGGTACACTCATCAAAGACTCAAACCCGGAAACACTTCTCCGAGGACAGGCTACAGTAATGCACCAGATATTTTCCAATTCCCAGCTCACAATTTTACCATCAGTCCTCTCATATTGCAGTGGGTATAATGGAAGAACTTAAACCCGGAAACGCAGGAATACCACAAGGTACTTCATCCAGGAGAGAACAGGTAAATCATGTCCCATCACGCATTCCACACGAAGTAATGAGCGGCACTTGTATCCCTAGAACCACATGCTCCACACATTACAAATTCCACATCTAGCACAACAACTTCCTTCCATAACTGATGACACACACATACACAAGAAAAAAATCTCTTCAATCATCTTTCTTTTCCTTCTTCGGCTGTCTTTTCTCTCTATTTCTTTTTTTTCTTCGCTCTTTCCCTTCCTCTTTCGCAACACATACTACTTGTCAGTTTGTTTTTCGTGACTTTACATATTGTGTTTTCTATTTCTGTTTCATTATCGAAGGAAGTACTCTCTCTCTCTCTCTCTCTCTCTCTCTCTCTCTCTCTCT
>CM035191.1:15567349-15586426 GCA_020233015.1 Callinectes sapidus
CCTGGCCGGTTTCGCCATGAGCCAAACTGGTCAGAAATAAACTCAGCTCTCTCTAAATGATGAGTCTTAATGATATAATTACACATAACTCAGAGTTGAAGGAAAAATGAAATAAAACTAATTCACTTAAGAAGAAAAGTAGAACCCTCCGTAATATATAAAAAGCAGTTCATTACAAAGTCACTTATGATAACAGAAAATAAACAAAAAGTCAATAAAAAGGCCCGTGAGGTACCATGCTCTTAGAAAAAAAGAAAGAAATTCAAATTCGACGATGTGTTTTGAAACCTTCCTCTAGAAAGCGTTCAAGTCATATGAAGGATGAAATATAAAAATAGACAGAGATTCCACAGCGGATGTATCCTAAAAATAAGTGGCGCTACAAGCAGTGATGATAAACAAGGCCACATGAATTTCAGTGAGGTAGATTTTTTTTATGAACCTCTCTCTCTCTCTCTCTCTCTCTCTCTCTCTCTCTCTCTCTCTCTCTCTCTCTCTCAGCATGCAATCATACGCTTTGCTTCTTTTATGTCTTTTGAGAGCTCCAAGAAATGGTCCGGGATTTTATATCGTCGCATCTGCACCAAAAAGAAGACTGCATTCTTCACTTCGTCCGTGAACCTGTAAGACGAATGAAGCATAACCCCTCAGTACTGGAACATATTTTTACCGCTAGTATTGGATATTATAGACGATTTTATTGACATTAGGAAGGGTCTATGGAGGTCAGAAGATTATTGGCCAGGGTCTGTATCATCTTAATCCCCACATATGTTACTGAAGTTGTATAAAATCGATAAATAATAAACACAATAAACGTAAAAATGCTTCCCAGTACTGAAGGAGTTAGACTAGCTGTGACGATTTATGGTGAAAAATGAATATAACTCAACGAGAATGTTCGTCGAGGAAACAGCATATTTCAAGTGGCACATCAAGTTAAATCTATAAAAAAGGTGACTATCGAAACCCACCTGACCACGAAAACAGACGAGTAGTCATTCCGAAGAGAGGCAATGATAGTCCTGAGAGCAAATGTCAGGAGATTTTCCGCTGTTTTCTCTTGTACAGATTTCTTGGCCAACATCGCATCCATGGAACTTTCTGTGGGGAGAAATGGGTAATGGGTGGGTGTGAGTCCGTCCCTGTATATACCTCAAGCCACCAAAAAGATTCCGTACAGACAAGATAGATTACAATTTATTTCTGTATGTTATCATTGGAAATTGGCTTCAGAAAAACAGAGGAATTGGGGTATTCACTGAGAAACATTTGCGTGTTAGTCTATATGAAAGAATGAACTCATCAAAACTGACAAATATGGACATGAGAGAGAGAGAGAGAGAGAGAGAGAGAGAGAGAGAGAGAGAGAGAGAGAGAGAGAGAGACTAAGCGTGTTTTCTCACAACTGTACCTTTATCCGAATCGAACAGAGAAGCAATCTTTTCATGCAGTCCCACAGACTCCACCAGCACCATCTTCACGCCAGAGGTCGGTAACAACACCTGCTCTGTCCAGCCGCTTTGGTCAGCTAATTGGTTGAGGTTAGGGCGGTCAAACAAATCATAAACCTGTGAGTCAACGTAACGCATATCTCAGTTTCATTCAGCTGTGACTAGTACTCGTATATAATAAGTGCATGCCCTCATAATAATGGAGCTCTTTTTTTTCCGTTTAATCAAGAGAATAGTCGGGTTGTGGGCAGGTCAGTCAATTTGGAAATGCATCTTTATTCCTAAGCTGAGTTGCGCAACGTAAATGGGTACAAAGAATTCCGCAATAAATTATAAATAAGTAGCTAAAAATTCAGAATGAAAAAAATGTGTTTACTTCAGCCACTTGAGATCTGTTATTTACCGTAAAGGAAGCCTGGAGATCCTTTTTCAATCTTTTCAAGTCTTGGCTGTCTGCGATGTCTGTAGCGTAGAGAAGCAGCACCCGAGAGTCGCAGGGTAGCGGTATCCTTTCAGATGCGTTCTCTTTGACTGCAGAAATAGAGAAACACGATACAATTCAGAAAGTACTTAGTTAATACGGCCGTGAACCAGATTTCGTGTTCTAATCAACTAACATCTTGTACGAGCACTGAGATTATCGAAATGTTTACTGATTGATAGTGCAGGATCGTTATAAACTATCAGTGAAATCAAGAACCTCAGAAACATTCCCTACAGCCTTTTAATAATCATGTAGAATTTCTAACAGAATTATCCAGTCATTAATAGTTAAAAAACAACAACACATGAGGCAGAGGGATTTCAGCCTGTATTTCAATAGGTGAGTGGAATGCGTATTTTTGTACATACTTTTAAGTCGTTTCAGCCTGAGGATTTTGCCAAGGAATACGGGAGAGCGGAGAGCAACAAAAGTCATGACCACAAAGCATAGCATCACACCTGCCAGCACTCCCCAGCCTGTCTTTTCCCATCTCCTGCAGGACAATGATACAAGTAATTAGGTCAACGGTGTTCATCATGTGCCACCTGAAATAGGCGAGTTGTATCATCAGCATTCATATGTAGAAATACACGTCACAACATTGATCATTGTCATTTCTTTCATGGATCGAGTACAATATAATATTGTAATAAATTAAAATCATTGTCATTTAACCGCACAAACGCGCGCGCGCGCACACACACACACACACACACACACGTTCATGGGGATACATGGCAATAGTATTCAGTAATATGAGGACTCACGATTTTGGCCCATAATCTAATCTTGATGCTCCGTTCTCCCGTGAGGGGGCATTAGGTCTGCAGGTGGGGGTGGTGACCAGCATGACGGGTGGATTCAGAGACAAATGGCTGACTGGGTTCAACTGTCAGTGCGCCCACCATCACCGTGGAGAGACAGAGGTTAGCATAAGAAATTTACTTTATTGTGAGATACATTGCGTACATATACTATTAACAAAATCCTTCACAATTATCTAACCATTTCCATGAAGTGCTTGGGAACAACCGAGTTTGGCTTTGATTATTAAGTAAGAAAGATCTGAAAATCTACTTTGATACTAAAAAGAAGAACATATGAAAATCTGCATCAAATGATACACTAATGATACTGATTCCTCACATGAAAAGGATCACTTTGCACGTCAGTGTTGAAAGAAATAAAAATGCTTTACTTGAGCGTATTATTTCTAGCAGCAGTCAGATTATTGCAAGTTTTTAATCAGGTTCTGTAATGTCTTTAGTAATTATGACGTATGTACTCACCACGAAGCAATAACAGGCATGTGGGTCAAAGGAATGTTTCAGAGTGATTTGCGACAAGGTGATGTTTGCCTTCAGCTGTGTGTCCTGAAACTAAAGCAATGGAAACACTTTTTAGAGGATCAGTATCGCAGATTTCCACGAGATGGTTAGATTAGGTTAGATCTCTCTATCTACGCATCATTCTATCATTGTATATTGTTTATATGGTCGCCCTTTATGATTGTCTACTTATAATGCAATTCTGTGGAAAAAAAAGAATTACAATAAACGTAACAGAGATTCTAGAGCAAAGATGCTCGTGCATTTACTTGACCACATTACTACTTCTACGTGAACAGAGAATGCAAAGTTATAAACAGGATCAACAAATATTTCTATCTAACTCGTTATAACGATGAAGGCCAACATCTTTCTATTTCAATTCATTGTACGTTTCTCTCATTAATGACACATTCAGCACACATTACACACCCTTACCAGTGCTCTTATATGCTTCAATCCATGATGATGTTCACAGGACTTGTAGTCTGCCTCTACCGTGGTCTGTTGTGAAGTAAATAAAAATAATATACTAATTAACAAAAACACCAACAGCAAAAGTTAATCTCTCTCTCTCTCTCTCTCTCTCTCTCTCTCTCTCTCTCTCTCTCTCTCTCTCTCTCTCTCTCTCTCTCTCTCTCTCTCTCTCTCTCTATTGTACTTGCCTTAAATATGGTGAGATTCCAGCTTTTCACAGCAGGGTGAATTGGTCTTAATACGATTTCCAGCTGATCGTATCTAATAACACAGAGAGAGAGAGAGAGAGAGAGAGAGAGAGAGAGAGAGAGAGAGAGAGAGAGAGAGAGAGAGAGAGAGAGAGAGAGAGAGAGAGAGAGAGAGATGATATTCAGTTTATGTGTGTGTATGCCCAGTGGTTTTGATGGTATAGTTGCAGCACGACTTTCATTATTGGAAGAATAGAGTAATCCATTAGCTTATAATAGAGTTGAAGTGTGGTAATCAAGGAACAGGCAGTTTATTCGACACCAAAGGAAAATCTTAAACTATAGTTAATTCATCAACGTATCAAGACAAATGAACGATAATATTGTTGAGCACGGACTTACGTGAAAAAGGGTGTTATGCTAAGATTCAAGTCAAAACCCCAGCAAGGGAAACAAGAGGAGCTCACGTTACCAGCCACTGTCACCATCCACTTTCCTTCAGGGCAGTTATTCACCTCCCCTTCACCCTGGAAGTACGCGAAGGGTTACTGAGTTGCTGAAGACAGGCCACCTCGACAAGAAGGTATTGGTAGAATGTAGAAAGTTTGTTAGTCTTTCTTTCATGATGAGATACACTGTGCCAGATCGAGTAACAAGGCCACATCCTGCATGGCCTGACGGGGAACAAAGCGATCTTTTCCTATCCTTTGTGTGTGTAAAAAGGCAGAGTATATCAATGCCACTATCACCAAGAACACACACACACACACACACACACACACACACACACACACACACACACACACACACACACACACACACACACACGTGTTTTTAGCTCATTTGGTCAAAGAATGATCAAATGTTTCAGATGTTTAAATGTTTCAAATATTCGTAAAGTTGGCTAGCCTGATTTATCGAGAAAAAAATAATAAATAAATGAATAAATAATGTTAATAATGGAAATGTAAAAAGAAAATGAATCTGACACATTACCGGCAAATCACGGTAGTCGATTGTAGTATTGCACCTCCTCAGTGTTCCTTTGAGCTCTCCTGTACCACCAGAGAAGCAAAGAATTAGGAAAGAAATCTACAGTGCCAGGCCCCTTCATGGTAAATCTTTCATAAATGCATTTATTTTTAATTTACTTCTTTTATTGATCTTGTTTTGATATTTTCGGCGGTGGCGGAGCAGGAGGACTAACCTTTATTTGTGCAGGAAGGGTCTTTGTATGTGATGGCGTACATGAAGGAGGTGTTTGTTTCTTTGGTTGTGACATGGACACCCAGCACCTCGCACTGCTTATCTTCCGCTGCATAGCCTGGCTCAGCGATCGAGAAGACAAATCAGTTAGCCACAAACGCAGAGTATAATATGTCCTACGTAGTTTATGTCTGGAGAGAGAAAGATCCACACGAAATTGGCCGTATAGTTGTATTAGCCATTTAATCGTATTTTGTAAACATCTTGGTGTCTTATCTGTACTATTTGGTTCTGATCTTGCTAAATACATGTCTTTTCTCCTCCTCCGGCCTTGCTGCTCAAGACTTTCTCCTTCCTCTCACTCCTACTCTGTCCAACTCTCTGATGCAAGAATGAACCTTTATTCTGGTAAATTCTTAAACTTCCTACCTGCTTCTCCATTTCCAACTTCCATTAATGAACTTAATTTAAAAGGGTTGTTTCAAGACATCTTTTTTTTTTTATTGATAACTCTCTCGAACCTGTAAGGGAACTAGCAACTGATTATTATTATCTTTTTTTTTTTTTTTGCCCTTGGCCAGCCTTACCCCTCTTACATGATTTTTTTTTTTTTTAGATATATGATTATTTTCGTTATATATATATGTTACAGTCAAACTGTGAAATCAGTCATTTCACGTAATGACTAAAATTCTTTAGTCATTACGTGAAATGGCTGAAACAAAAATCAGTCATTTCACGAAATGACTAAAGAAATTCACTCATTTCACGAAATGACTGATTTCACAGTTTGACTGCAATATATATATATATATATATATATATATATATATATATATATATATATATATATATATATATATATATATATTTACAGTGTAGTCAATTGGATTTGTGTGTGTGTGTGTGTGTGTGTGTGTGTGCACTGCTCAATCAACTTACCTGTCAGTAGCATTCCAAAGAGGTAAATTAGTATTGTTGTCTTGTTTGTTGACATTTTTTGATGCATTGCTGGGATAATTAGTTACTTGGTACAGGAAGGGAGCCTGCATGGAGACCAGCGAGGTGTGACCGCCGGGAGTGGTGCCATATAATGTAGGCGAGGCGACGCACCTCCCGGCGAATGCCCCGCGTGATTGATCAATAGATTAATTGCTGGGTAAAGAAACTATAAATGAATAAATACATAAATATATTACATATTTACGTAAAAACATTAAACAGCCAATAAAATCACTAATGAAGGTTAAACATGCATGGCTTGCTGTTTGTTTTTGGCATTTTCAATCTCTTCAATACATACATACATATCATATAGATACCAAGTACCTTGCTTCATAGGTATTAATACCAGTACTGCAAACAACATTTACTATGAGCCCTTTAATATATCATGCTATTTTTTCTTTTTAAAACACACACACACATACGCACACACACACACACACACACACACACACACACACACACACACACACGCGCGCGCGCGCGCGCGCGCGCGCAAGCACACTGACCACATTAATTTTTCCTGTTCCTGTTCCCTTGTTCCTGTTATTTTCCTATTCTTGATTAAATGACGGCCGTCATTACTGTGCTGTAACCCAACAATTTTCTTTATCTTCATAAGCCTCCCACTAACGGGAGCCGAGGGTAAAATTTATCTATTAGCATTAATACGAGTAATTTGCTACGGAGGGTGTGTAGAACAGAAAAATGAATACTTTCCACTGGTGCACTCTTTTTTTCATGTATGTTAGGGTGACAACTTTCTCCAATATTACCAAAAAGGGTAGTAGTAGTAGTAGTAGTAGTAGTAGTAGTAGTAGTAGTAGTACCTTACATCAAGGAGGAAAAATGCCACAACGTCGTACAGCACAATACACATTGCAAGAATCAGTCTTACACCAGAGTAGTAATTTACGTCAACATTGCAATAAGTAAACAAGACACGAGGCTACCAGATAGAACAAACAAAACACTGTATCCTGTTCATTATCATTCACTGATATAAACCCGCATCTCTCGGGCACTTAGATGCCACATTCCTTAGCGGTAATTGTACCCTTTCACTGGGCCGTCTCTTAGGTACCTTTGACGAAACACTGCTTATAATGTGAATGAGCAACGCATAATTGTCGTCATTCTAATTCAAAACGTGCTCAAGACTTGCCTTGTGATCGAGGGACACCGAAGATACTTTTACACTGAAGGGCTGAGCTATACTGAGACTTAGTACGCACTGAGTGAGTGGTGACGTAGATAAAAAAAATAGTTGCGAAATACCCTTTATCTTTTTTTTGTTTCGTTTTGTTTTAGTATTCTATTACTTACTCTCCTTGCATTTATTGCAAATTCGTAGTCTTGTTTTCTCTCTCCTACGACTTTCATTTAGCTTTTTCTGGTAAAGGGCCTGAAATAAGAAATATATACGTAGAGGAAGATATTATTATCTCAACGTGCTTAAACATTAGCCACATAATTATTCTGAAAATCAAAGTTGGTTCTGACTAGCATATGAACATAAAAACACATTTTGTTGAGTTTATCAATATTTCCCACCATATACTACACCACGTACTATCATACATACTTAGAGCACTTCAAATTCCTAACCATTGACTATAGCTACGTAGGTGGAACTTAATTTCATTCAGAGAAAGCAGAACACCGCAGTTCATCATAAAGTACTGAAATTGTTCTCTCTATACATTAAGAAAATTGTTCGTAAAGGTAGGCGTCACCGAAAATTTCATTTTGTCAACCTCAACCTCGATTTTTATTATGGTTTTGTTACCCCTGAAATCTGCCGAGTCTTCTGTGAAAATGGCATCTTGAAACCACAATTCCTTTTTAATTTTATTCATTCTATTTAAAAGTCCATTTCTTTAAAGGTTTTGTGTATCGCAAACCAAGGGGATTGTCACTCTTGCCGAGTATGATCTCTTTTGACTTTTTTCCTTGGTTTTACTATAATATACAGTATATGGTAGAATGGAGAACACTGGCAATTCAGCCAGAGTGAGTCACGTGGTTCCTAAAGGGATGGAATCCACTAGACTCGTCACTCGTCAATAGCATCGCGTTAATAACAAACCTTTAGCTAACGAGCAAGGTTGAAGGCGACACCTTTGTGAGATCCAAGCTTCGGTATCTAAACATTGTCGCTATTAGGGATGGGTGTCGCTAACCCGGCGAGCAGAGGCAGCTTTGCGTTGGATACAGCCACACGTCCACAGCTAATAGTCACCACAGTCAATAGACTGTTCTTTCATGCTTTCGTTATGACTATTGAACCTCACAATAAAACCAAAGACAATAATTTACTGACATCAAGACTTCAATCTTGGTGTAAGAGGTGTCAAGTCGGGAGTCCAGGCAGGCTTGACCATTCACAGCCAAAGAGAAGAAACACAGGTGAAAGGCTATGGTTTATGGTTCCAGGGCACATGGTGACTTATTGTTTTGTGCTGAGCAAATCAAGAATTGCTTCTTTCTGCTCACCCTACAGACATGGTGAAGACAAGTAAAGGATATGGTTTGATGATGTGAAGAAGTATGAAGGATCATGGCCAAACAGCTTTGCAAGAGTCAGAGGCACCAGACCGGTTCAGGATAAGCAATATAGTACCACCGGAAGTTTAAGAGAACTCATAGAATCTGCGGGCAGACTGACAAGACGGAACACAACACTAACTTTTTTTTTTTTTTTTTTCCAATGCCATCGCACTTTTTCCTTCCCCTTTCTCTCACATGCAAGTTGATATGACTAGTGTTTTGGTTAACACGTGAATTATCCACATAAGAATTTGTATGTTCAGGTATGTACAATACAAAGCAAAAATGTATTATCTTTACCATCTGTGACACCAGTGGTAGGAGCATGTGATCCATACACAACTAAATTATGGCTTAAGGAAATAATACGTGAAAATCTGGATGGTAAGAAATTAAGAGTAAAACTCACCACGAAGCCATGGGGAAAAAAGCACTTGTTTTTTTTTTTTTGTCTTTTCTTTTATATAAAATCTCACCAGCCTGAACAAGATCAGTATCTAATACATACTTGTCACCATTCTACACATCTACACTCTCATCACAAGTACTGTTTTGCCATAGAGCGGAGAAACCTGTGCTTACGGACCTTGGCAGCTTCCCTCTGGATTTCATCATTGTTGTTGGAATTGACCTCAAGGAGACCCATCATCTTGAGCTGGGGATAATGGAATAAAGAATAAATAAAATGAATAAACAAGTATATAAAATGAAAGAATTAATTAATTAATCAACCAATAAAGGTAAGAATTCATCATGAATAACAGTTAGAATTAGATTAACAATGAAGTATATAACCTAGTTCTACCACTATGGCTTCATCAAAAAAATAATCTCAAATACCAGTAGTATATTTGACTATATTTTAAGTCTTTATATATAGTTTATTTTACAAACAGCATGGTAATGTAATAACAAGATGCCTTTGAGAAGTCAGTACAACTAACAGTCAGTGACACATTCCATAATGCTATATAGTATTTGTCTAATTCTTTAAGTTATTCAGTTGCAATATACTGCCACTAGTGAAATAAATGGTTGTGTATATAAAAAATAGTAGACTTACAAACAAAGAGAAGCAATTGTACTTACTGCCTTATCTCTGCGCTGTACCTCTCCACGTTTGTGGTGCATGTTAATGATGAATTCAATTAGCGACACATCCCAAAGGCAGCAATAGTAAGCATCCATGGCATCCACAGCACTCCTCTCCTGCAGGCAGCGCAGTGCTGTGCTGTAGTCAATGTTCTCTAGGAACTGACACAAGATGGCTGCCTGTTGCAAAATAATGGTTTGTGATCATTTCCTTCTCCTACATTCAAACTTACAGTGATACAGAGAGAAGCAACACATTAGCTGCCAACATAAGGATGATCATAACATCTCGCTGTTAGGAAAACCAAAGTTAATCATGACAGTGTGTATTATATAGGAACTATAAATTAGTAATAAATGGCAACTTTTGCTTTGTGTTTTGAGACTTGAAATCAAGTGACTTCGTTAAAGACTAGAATTATAAGTTCAAAATTTTGTTTGAAAACCAATTGAAAAGGGAGGCATTCAGTACCTGAGGATCCATTAGACATGCTTGGTCAAGTAGCATCATGGAACATACATTTAGATAATCATTTTACTAACCACTTACAAAATTATTACTTGAATAACTTGCCTGTGTATAGCAGTTGAGGTTCATGCAGCATCGTATCATTCTTCTAATTATACTGTCAGTGAGCACTGACTGGTCAAGCCCATTGTCATTTCTGAGAAAGTCAGTGGCAACAAATACAGCAGTGAGGTAGCCAGCCAGAGCATTGTGATACTGGTCACTCATGTATGCTAGGTCAGCCCTGGATAAATGCCATGAAGTACACAAGGCTGCACTTGTCTGAGGAGTACAAAATATTCAAATTTCAATATATTTCATAACAATGTAATTAGTAACATAAGGATTGTAAGGTTGTGAATTTTTTGGAACTTTACATAATACAAGTACTGAAGAACTTTGTTTAAGAAAAGATCACAGTAACAGCTAAACCAGATAAGGGAGGAGATTTAGTCATATTAAATGAGTATGAATATACGTACCATAAAGAAAGAAAATATGAATGAATGAAAAATTCATTTTGAAATGGTTAAAGCATGACAAATTGTACAACTTACGTGTGTTCCTGTGGGATACAATCTTGTTGCATGGTCAACTAACCAGGTGAGGGTGTCTTTTACCTTATCCTTTAAACCATTTCTGGAATAAACATTTTACTTTTTATTTGTTTTAAATACCAAGAATATAATTTTTACATCAAGTAAATAAAAGGTTGAAACTAGTTAGTATGAGGATGCCACACATCAATACATAAACATCAGGTTGCAATATTTTCTATTTATCTTTCTTAACAAGATCACTGGCTGATGGAAAAAAAAAAAAAAGAGGAAAAAATTACTACTGAGATGCCAGTCCCAAATGACATGTCAAGAGAATCAATGGAAATTGAAGGATAAGTCCCTTGAAACCTCCCACTTGAAAGAGTTCAAGTCATAAACAAATATAGAAGGAGAGAGAGAGAGAGAGAGAGAGAGAGAGAGAGAGAGAGAGAGAGAGAGAGAGAGAGAGAGAGAGAGAGAGAGAGAGAGAGAGAGAGAGAGAGAGAGTGTGGAAGCCATTCTGCATTATATTTTACACAATGAAAGAAATGCTATCAATGGAGCTAAACCTTAAGCTAAATATGGACTTTGAAATACTTTTTAAATACTTACCCATTGACAGTTTGTGGCCACATTGCCAAGTGATCTATGTGAATCTCACTGCTTGGTTCTTGGTTCAGCAAGTTCAAAACATGACCAAGGAGAGAGATAAGGATGGACAAGCAACTTGGTTCACGTAAGTTTTCCAGAAAGTCCAGAAAAGCTGATCGACTCATGACAACTGTAGAAGGAAATATATTTCATAAGTATGCTGGGCAAGTTTAACGTAAGTCATCTATCGTTTAATGAAATCTTTGTAACATTAATAGATATCCATTATATATATATCATAAATAAATGTCAATTATTATGCAAAACATCAATATAAGAATTACACCCATCAGTAATTACCACATGTGATTCAATAACCAAGGAACACAGCATATTGACACTTATTCATTCAATACTTTATTTCATGATTATAGAACTGAAGTACAATGACATCTTTAAACATTATGCCCATAAAAAAAAACATCCAAGTAGATCTTAAAAGTTCAAACATACTAAAATACTGAGCTAATATGAACTACAATTTTCCTTCACAATGCTTCACTTCAGTCATACATTTTTCAGTCTCAATAGTTATTAAAATTCTCCCTCATGTATTTTGTAATAATTCTTTATCTTTTCTTCTTCCCAGCATCCAGCAATAAACATTTTCTAGCTCCTGTAACCATAGCATTAAATCTATAAATTACAGCTGCTCCATCCCCAAAAGAAAATAGAAAGCAAAAAATACCTGAATCATGATGCCGCTCCATGGAGAGAGATTGTCCTGAACTGGACCGCTTGTGCTGTGAGCTATTGGCTATGATTCCCACGACTGGAGGATTAAAGAAATGATCTCTGTGTAATAATTCATAATCACTATCACTTACGCTTCACTACATGTATTTTAAGAGAAAAAAACCTTGATAACATTTCAAGTCAAAGTACATTTTCTGATTCTTTAGGTACTCAAAATTCTCACTCAGAAAGAAAGACCAACATAGATTTACTGAACTTCAAGTTCAATTTTCCTCAAAATCTACTGTAAAAGTTCAATACTGCTTGAATTATACAAGCATTCAACTTGTATATTATGAAACCTTGATTAAAAAAACAATCCTCCTTAACAGTTAATACTGAACACAACACAAAGATTAATCATGGATGATCATTTTAGCTCACCTACATCCCAGAGATCATACCACACTGTTTTACTGGTATGCTTCTCCCGCAGGGCATGAGCAGTAGCAGCTAGAGGCTTGACCAGTCCCAGCAGGTATATGTGAGATGGTAGAGATATCCCTCCTAAGAGGCTGCCCCATTCACCACCATTAAGCAGCAGAAGAATGCACCTGGTAAAAATTGCTGGTTTATTGCAAGAAATATATATTTTCTCAAATTACTGAACCCCTCTAATTATGCAATCAGGTTACTACTAAGGCATGCAGTCAGTTTTGTCTCTTATCATCATTAACATAATCATTATCATCAGTTCTGTATCATAAGGTGTAGAGCCATGGCACTGCATCATATGACACTGGTGGGAAACTTGAGTTACACAGGAAGCTGTGTATTATCTGGATGCTGACTAGTCCAGTTATCAGACATCTCGACATTGAAAAAAATATTGTGATGTTATTCAAAGACAGAGTATAAATGTTAAAATACAATATTGCAAGTTTATCGTGAAGCAATACAAAAGTATCAGTATTAGGTACCAGTTATTTACACCCGTCCAAGGAGCAATGCCGTCCCTTCCACTGTGTGCACTAAGGCACTGCCGAGCCTCACTTGTCAGCTCACTCATCACATTACCTGGGGATGAAAAACAATGTTCTCATGACAGAAAACTGAAAATTTCATATACTGAAATGGTTTTCCTTATAAATATCAAAACTCTAGCACTGAAATACTTAGCAAAAGTACTGCAAACATCTAAACCAATTTGTTATTGACTAAATCTTTAAAGCATTGCGTGTTACATGTATAGGCACGTTTGCAACACATAAGAAATCCGACTTTAGAATTTTCAAATACTTAAATAAATAAAAAAAAAGTGATTATATTGTCAACTAAGCATCCCATCCCTACTTACTATCAACGCAGGGTAATTCATGAATGCAATGCTGAATCTTGGTCATAAGTAACATCCATATCAAGAGTTTACAAAGGCGACCAGTTTCCCTTCCTGGGAGCTTTGCTGCATGGCTACTGGCTTCTTCTAAAAGACTTAATGAACTCCTGAAGCTCTGTAAAGAAAAGCTTGATGTATAACTTCATAACACTGATTATAATAATGATTCAACTCATACATAATGTGATAACCCTCTCCTAAATATTGATCACCCAAGATCTCAAAAAAAAAAAGGTCAATAGAGATGTGAGAACAAAGCATTTCAAGTTAACAATGCAATCAAACATGGCTCTTTACTCTTCCCAGGATAGGAAGGCAGTATGTACCTGTCAAAATGATAAAGTGAAGTCTAAAAGACTTGGTAAGGGATGCTGTGAACTTACCATTAAACCCAGCAGTGATCTCATTGAACTTTTTCCATGTCTCACGACACAATAGGCCTATCCTCAAAAAACAAAACACACACACTCAACAGGATTGTTATAAAATTTGATTTTGAAATAGAAAATACAAACAATGAGGCTCACTCAGAAAATAAATTTATAGATATGTAAGTTGACTACAATAATCAGCATCAGCCATGATCAATGATTCTGACTTACCTTTGCCTGAGCAAGTTCCACAGCCTTTGCAATACATAAAAACACCAGTTCTCTTTGAGGTGTCTGTGGCAATTTCATCAAGGTGTTGTATATCGGGATGGGCATCTCCCACTGCAAAGAAAAGGAAAAGGGAAACTCAATGAGCTCCAATGCAATTTCAGGATAAAATCTCCACTATTTGATTTACTTTGTTTTGGAATATGTTTTCTTCCTTAGTTTCTACATTCCAAACATAATCAACTGTTAATTCAAATCAATTTGAAATTTGCAGCTTACATGTCAATCTGAAATTACTATGTAGTTTTATGAACATAATGTAGAAAATATCTTACTTTAGTATTGAGTTCTGGAATTTCCTTTTTAGGTATATCTTGTCTAGGAGGTAATGTAGTTTTATAGAGCATGACAGCATTTTTCAGTACTTCTGGATTGTAGGAATGAATCAGCTCCCATATAATGTCATTCAGGCTACTTGGATCTGCTGCAAATAGATGAAATACCAATTAGGAAAGATGTTTAGTCTTCAAACAATCTTTTTAATTGATATAATAATAAGATGAGAAGTAAGGCATTTTGTAACTTGTCTTTAGAAACTTTCTACTTGACTGGTTAGCAAATGACTGAAATACAGAGTAACAATGGATTAGACAATTAGTTTGGCTGAGATCATTCATGAATAACAAGAATAGGATGGAACATCTTCAATATACTATCATAATAACATTCCCATTCACTTTCTTTTGTAAGACAATCAAGCTATATGATCTGTCTGTTCATGAGACACCATAAAGCTCAGTCTCCTTTAGCTGGCTCTTATGACATGTATGGAATGCAATGACAGTATTCTTTGCCTCGGCCACAGTCTTGGAGTATAGTATGGCAGGATACAAGACTCTTTCTTTCCATTGTACACTGAACGTGTTACTAGTGTGAATGATGTGTGTGTATGAGCATGTAATGTCTGGACCATCTCATCTGGGATGGCTGGCGTGATATATACACAGACAGATTTATGATTTGACTATAAAGATGTAAAGAGTAATTATTGCTTCCTTAAATCTAAATAGCAAAGCAATAATTGAATGTCTCTCCTCACAATATGCCACTCAATAAGCACCATCATGATGTATAAACAGTACTTCTCACCTGATTGATAAGCCTGATGTGGAGATTCTTCATACTTAGGCCACATCAAAAGCAATTCTTGTTGTGAGAACATAGTTTTGATTGGAGGACAGCCTCTGATTGCAGGAATAAGGATCTCACCCATGTCTGATGCAATACTTATGGCCATAATGAACATGCGCAGTCTTTCTTTGTGCAAGTTGTTGAATTTTGAGAACTTTGCTGCTAATGCCTGAAAACAAATAAAATCTTAGTTTTCAAATATACTGTATGTGAAATCAGTATCTGTACCCCTAAGACATGTAGCATTGGCAACAATACTATAAACATATTGCACACATGATATAGGTTCCATTAAATCAATCAGCTCATGCAGGGAAGCCACAGAATGCCTCACCTCTGATATAAAATTTCTAATTGGTCGTCTTCTGTGAACCTCTAGACAAAATAGAAAGTGAGACATTTTCTTACCTGAATTAGAAACTGAACCCCAGATTTCCCAGACTGGGCCAAGTGAAGTGGGTAGCCACTGTTCCATGACTCTCCTTCCAAGACACATCGAATGGTGTTGAGAGTTTGTACCTAAAATATTCATATGATAAATTGTACACTCAATTGTGTAGATAATCATAACAAGTCCTACAGCCACACAAATCCTTTCAGCATGTTATTGACACCACTGTAAAGCATCATAGTGACATGTTATGAGCTGACTCGTAAGGAATGAAGTGTGCTTGTATCAAACTACTACAGCAGTACAGAAGTGAAAAGTGGCTGTGTCACAAAATTTCCTGATAATTTTCATCTACATAAATGACTGGAAAATGAAATCATCTAGGTGTGGGAAACAAAAACCATATCTAAAAATGACCTGCATCAGCAGTCCTTGAGGGGCTTTCTTGGGCCAGGCTTGCAAGTCCAGTTCAGCATTTTTACGGAGATATAATGGGATTTCAAAAACCAAATTGTCCTCAGACAGAACTTTAACCAAATCCTGGAAAGCAAATAAAATATATCAATAATTAATATAATAAACAATAATAATAACAATAATAACAATTATATAAAGAAGTAGATAAGTAGGTAAAAATGGAACAGAATCTTACTTGGTATCCATTGCCCAAAGAATAGAGAAACCTGTCATAGAGTGATCTCTTTTCTAATGGGGTTGAACGTCCACAGAGTGAAGCACAACTGCTGTAGTATCCTCTTAACTTGTCCATATTCACATGACAATACTCTGGGTGTGGCCCTAATTCTGACATCAGTTTATAAGCCTCGGCAAAGTGAGAATATCCATCTTCATATCTTTCTTGAAGAAAGTGATATGCTCCCAAATCATAGTGTATCTGCAAAAGAGAGTGCATAATGTAAGCTAAGCAATAATGTACAAGAGAGATCAGAAGCTAGATTATGAATCAAAATAATTAACAGTGAAACAAACCTGACATTTGAACTGTTCATCAGCAACAAATTGGCAGCGTTCCCAGAGATGACTCACAGCTAAACTCTGGTGAGTGTGGACAGTGAATGTGGCCATTACTGGTGCCCTCACCTTCATCAGGAATAAAAATCAGAGGTCAAGATAGTAATGGTAAATGATCCCAGGAATAACAGGAATTCTATTGTATTGAGAAAATAAAAAACAAAATTTTCTCAGTGTTTCCATTACATATTCAACTGAAAAATGCATCGCATAAAAAACTAAATGGTCTCAATGAGCTTCTTTCACAATCTTTACCTCTCCTGCTCCGAGTAACTGCTCAAGTACCCGGACTGAAACATCGGCCCCTCGGTCCAAGACACTCAGAATACCCTCCTGCACCTCACGAGACTCTTGCGTTGGATCTTGTTGCCCAGGACTACCAATGTAGTTCACAGGGGGGGAAAAAAAAGGAAAGAAAAATCAACAAATAAATCAAGGGAAATAAAAAATGAAAGCTACTGAGGAAATTCAATAATATCCCAATGACTACTGGCATCAACTTCACCACTTTAAGTAATTTCAGCACATGAAATCAGTCCATTCTCGGCGATATATTAAACAAGGAAAAACAATGACATACAAAGCAGGGAATAAGAACATTTTCTTTACTCCTCTTCATTGTTAGATGAAGAACCAAGGAAATTAACTCACATTGGCACATTAGAAACCTTAACAGGCTTGGCTGGTAGTTTTGCTTGAACAAGAGCCCTGAGAGCATAGCGATGATACAGAGCCAAACTGAAGAGCTGATAGGGGAGTAATGGCCCTGTATCCAATGTTCCATGTAGTGAGGGAGTGCTCATCTCTTCCCCTGTCTCGGCCAGCAGTGCCACTAAAAGGGCGTCCTGCATGTGAAGTGGTAATCTGAAAGTCATGGAAGTTTAGCATTCCTCGTAGAAATATTGAGGCAGGGAATGAACCGGAGGGAGAGGTGGTGTGTGCCAGAAATATTTGCGACTTCAAAAAGTTGGATAAAAACAGTTACTGAGACAGCTTAGTTCCTCTCCCATGTGGTACATTTCAGTAAATAAACCCACATAATAATATTCAACCTACTTTTGTTCAAATATTTCCAGGTTCCACTTCAACTGAGCTGCAGTCTTAAGAGCCAAGACAGAGAGGGCATTTTTCTTTTTTGTGTTTTCTTGGGCTGTAAGATCCATGGTCTCAAGCTTGAAAAATATAATACAGCATAAATAGGTAAAGAAGCAAGAAATATTATGTTCAAATATTTTTCAGTCAAGATAAATACAATTTAAGCAAACAATAATATAGATATCTATGTAATGTAACATTTTCCCAAATATTAAGTGTACTATGTCGACTGAAGATATTGCTAGTATATACTGAGCAGAAGCAGTGTGGATGTCAGTTTCATGTGATCTTGAGTGTGTGTGTGTGTGTGTGTGTGTGTGTGTGGCTTTTCTTCAAGTTTAGATGGTCTTCAGTAATTACTCACTGATTTCTATATCTTATTGAAAGTAATCACACAGTTATGACTTATGAGGAATTGTCTGAACATGAAAGTGATGATTACTAGCTTGATTTTGTGTAAATGTTAATAATTGCAGAATACTTGATAAAAAAAAAAGAATAATAAAACCAAATATATTTATCAAAAAATTTAAACAGGACTTACATCAACATTTCCTCCATCACCTCTCTTGATAGAATTGTAGATGAACTGAATAATGAGTCCTATTGCTGAGGGTTCTGTAACAAAAATAAGTATAAAAATTAAGACATTTCTTCAATTTCTGAGAGAGAGAGACAGGAAGGGCCACCTGTCTTTCCCACCAAGGTGTAGGAAGATAATTGTTTCTGTAGAGACATGGCAACGCAACTCACAGGGAATTCCCATACTTGGCCGACACCAAAACGTTCTTCATAAAATAGAATCACTATAGTGTGTCATTTTAGTTGAAAGAAGAAGCATTACTTACCAGGATTGCACTGGTTCAAGTGAGATTCCAACAATGCTGGATTTAGCAGAAACTCAAACCAAGCCAATGAATCAGAGGCCATGTTGAATTCTGAAATTTTAAGAACAACTTAAGTAAGACCTTGAGGTATAATTATAATAGAAGAAAGGTAGAAAAGCAACTAACAATGTACTTGGAATTCACTTAATGAAAACATGAAGAATTCAATACTGTATATGGATTCTTATACCAACCGAGTAATGAAGTTGCCACATTTAGAAGTGAGCATTCTAAAAAAAACATTGCGTGAACACTTGCAGTAGTTGTATGTTTGAAGCAACATTGTTCTTAAGTATGTTCGTAGCATAGTTAAGTATTTAGAGGTCTGG
>CM035191.1:15594780-15609780 GCA_020233015.1 Callinectes sapidus
TCTCTCTCTCTCTCTCTCTCTCTCTCTCTCTCTCTCTCTCTCTCTCTCTCTCTCTCTCTCTCTCTCTCTCTCTCTCTCTCTCATTATGACATTATCATCTCAAAATATCTTAAATGAGACCTTTGAATACACAATCCTCTTTGCCTTCAATAATTTTGTGCTTCTGGTGGCAGATATAAACTCAAGTTCATAGTGAGTGACAGTGATCAGGGACAAAGGAACATAGAAGCCAACGTAACTGTGTTGGTGAAGCGCCTCACCCCAAATGACGTGAGGAGTGTCATACCCATCACATTAACCTCCCACAGCCAAAGCTTGGTGAGGCCACAATCTGAGGTAGGTCATGCTCATTGTGGAGGTTGTAGGGATTATACAGATATTTATATATTGCTTCCTTTTACTTCATTAATTAAGTTTCTGTTAGATATTTATTACCACAGGTATGCATTACTTCACTCTTTTCTTTTCAGCTAGAGCTTTTTGATTGATGTACCATATTGTGCAGCAAACTATAGTATGTTTTATTTTGGTACAAGAATCTTTGGATGTTACCATTCCATTGAACCTGTGCTACTCAGTGCACTCTCTTCAAGGCAACACCATCCATCTCTTTAAGGAGCTTTGCGTTTACATTTCAGGCTGGAGTGTCAGTGTTGGGTCGTCTGGTGGGTGCCATTCAGGCATGGGCAGGTGGTAGTGGTGCAGCAGTGCAAGTTATTTCCCTGCAACCTTTGGAGGGAAAGACTCCTGCCACACGTGTTTGGCTCTCTGCTGTAGGAATTGCTAATTTTGAATATCTTTTGCTTTACCACAAAAATAAGGTAAATAAAATTTATAGTTAAGGATTCTTAAAATGGTAAATATTTACTTCATGGATGTGTATGTTTTTTCATGGTACCATTTTAAATTTTTGAGGTCAAAATGGGTTGATAGATGGTTTGGGTTCAGTTGAGGGTTATACTTGCATGGTTATCTGGTTAGCAGTTTTTTTTAGATTAATTTTATGTAATACCATTATTAATAATAGTAATTGTTAAATAATTTGATCATAATAGATATATACAGGTCAGCAAACAATCTAAAACTTCACTAACAGAGTGATAAGTGGAAGAGTTTCAAAATCTTTATAAAAGATACATGATTGTTTTTCTTTATACTCCAGCTGAGTGCAACACTAGGAACTGGTGTGCAGGATGTGGGCATTGTTTCTTGCCATGAGGATGCTGCTGCCTCCTTAGACACGATAGCAGAGGAGAGATGTATTGGCAGGTGTTGGGTGGGCCTTTCTGACAATTTTAGTGTGGTGGATGCCAACTCCTCTGCAGTTGTGGGACCTCAGGTGGTCATACGAGGACCCTGTGGCTGCACAAGTACCACCACAGCTCGAGTCAGCTCCTGCACCCCCAGTACCTGCCTTAATGGGGGAAGATGCCTTAGTACTGCTTCTGGCTCTCGGTTAGTGTGCGTGTGTACCAGTATACAATCAGAACCTGTGAACGAAAGGAAACTTTATAATGGAGGTTTGGTCTTGCAAGTAAGCAATCTTTTGATCATGAAAATACTTGTCTCACCACATCTTGAGCACCACAAGGTGTAAGTCTTTCCTCCCATCATAATGATTTTCCCTTTATATTCCTTATATCTCAGCTGCATCTGTCCGCATGGCACCTTGGGTTCCCAGTGCAAAGTACTGTCTAGGTACTTTGAGGGGGACAGGGATGGGGAGGACACCAGCACCAAACTAGCCTCAGAGGGTTCATGGGCATGGGTGCCACCTATCCCACCATGCACTGAGGTACACATTAGTATGGAAGTGTTAAGCATGGTGGGAACAGCTGCACTGCTTTACTCAGGACCTGAGCAAGGTACTGAACAAGAGCCATACACTCATGATGTACTGCTGTTGGAACTACATCAGGGTCGGCCAATGCTGCTGCTGGACCTGGGCAGTGGCCCCATCACCCTCACTCTTAACACCTCCCTGACTGACAACACGTGGCACAGGATTGACCTCATCTGGAAGGATGAGGTGAATCACTGCAGATAAGATTAGCTAGAGAATGGTTTGGGGGCTCTTTCTTTTGGCTATGGGATGACCAGTATTTCATATACACAAGTCTTTAATGATATTTTAGTGTTTAAAGTAGATTGACCTTCTTTCAACTTGGTACCACCAATAAAACCTTTCAGTTTGCTAAATTCTATTCATCAAATTTGAAAGTTTTTGCATACATCCATGTTTCCATGTTTCTTGTCCCTCATAATCCATATTGCTTTTAAAGCAATTAATTATTCAAATGGCAACATACATACATACATACTTACAGTTTGTCCTATCCATAGTTGATGGAAATGATTGTGGACCTGTGTTTGGGTGGCCAGTGGGACAAGCTACCAGCATCCTCTCCTGCTGCCCACAACCATTCCACCACAACTGTCTTTCCTGATGTTGTCGTGTGTCAGAGCACTGCTAAGCTGGTACCGAATGACCACATCCTCAACACAAGTGGGGTGCTTCAGGTGGGTGGGCTGGCTCACCCATTACCTTCCATCACTGTGGGAAGGGATCCAATGCTACCCCATCCACCACACTTCCGGGGTTGCATCAAGAATCTCAGAATCAATGGCAAGGCGAGTTTAAGGATATTGAGATATAGACATGGAAGAATGAAAGAAGTTATTGCTCATCTTATTTCATATGTTGTCTTGTTTTAAGAATAAGTAATATAGACAATTATCCAATCACAAAATTGAAGATTTCATTTTTGATCACTTTTTCGTACAACTTGCTATTTATTAAAAAGATAAAGACCATTTAATTTACCATTCACATTGTATTATACTTTCACAGTTGATAGACTTGGGAAATGGTGTCTTCAGTAAAGCCAGCACCCCAGGGTGTCATGCTGCAGACTGCCTCATTAACAACCTCTATTGTGGCCCTCATGGAAGGTCAGTATGGCTCAAACTTAGCACTCCACCTGGGGTTTAGCATGATTCCTACATGCATATAGCTGCTAATAACCGTGGCAAATCCAGAGATGTTGCTCATTGCCTGCAAAACCTTTATTTTTCATGATCTGACCACTACCACATTTCAAGCAGGGTACAGTAGGCAGAAGATGCATGGGAGGGAAGAATAGAAAGTAGGAAAGGAGGAATTAAGTAGAGGAGGAAAGGAGTTAGAAAACTTTTTGTATCTGATTGAAATAGTTATATTGTATACAGTTATTCACAGAATTATATCTTTTCAGTAATATGTATGTGTCCCTTTACTTTATTGATGATAGTAGAGTGGTGACAATGCTCTTAAAATGTTAATTGCCAAATTTTTCACATGACACTGATGACATAAAGCATAAGATCTTGATTATTCCTATGCAATAGGTGTCAGGGATCACCAGGATCTCTGCATTGTGAGTGCCAGCCAGGGTGGGGCGGGCCGGGCTGTGCCTTGCCCACCACACCCACCACCTTCTTCCCCAACAGCTACGTCAAGTTGGCGCTTTCCTTTTCACCTGTGGCCTACACCACCTCCATCACCCTCAGGTAGGAGTAGATTTCTTGATAAGGCTTTGAAACATAGTAGTTGTCAGCCATCACCGCACCACATCAACACCTTTTACCTGGCAGATTTCGCACCCGGAGGAGGAGAGGGAAATTGATTGTGTTGTCATCACAGCATGGTCGGGACAGCTGGTCTATACAGATGGTGGATGGTTGTTTGTGTGCAGTACTGCAACTCCATCCTCAACCTCCAACTTCTATGTGTCTTTCACAAGCTTCCCTCACTGATGGCCATTGGCACTCCCTTGCTACCACCAGGTCAGGGAATAAACATTACTGTATACCTTACACTAATGATATTTTTTATCATCAACAGTACTTTTAAGTTTTTCTCATAAGAGGAAGATAGTAAACTAAGTGAGAAGAAAATACTTACCTAGTATAGAATAATTTTGCTGGTGGTAGGTTAGTTTTTGGAGAGTAATGATGATGCTTCACCTCAGGTATGGCTCAGCAACCTTTTTGATGGTAGATGATGAAGATGGAGACCTGTACAATGCCTCGTTGCTATTCAAGGGCCAGCAGTTACTGGAGGTAGACAAGCAGGAAGGTGTCCATCTGGGTGGATCTCCACATTTCCAGGACACAGGAATACTCAAGATCGATAGTGATTATTTTGATGGTGAGGCATTTTTCCTTCTTTCTTTTTTTATTCACTTCTCTATATAATGTTAAGCTCAACAGAGTGAAAATGTTAAAGAAGACTCAGTTAACAGGACTGTTTTCTTTCCACAATCAGGATGTATTGATGACCTGCGCATTTCGGGTCACAGTATTCCACTTCCACCAGCAGTTAACAGCACTCCCTGGGGTCAGGCAAGCACCTTCAAGGGTGTAGAACAAGGGTGCTTTGCTCCACCCTCATGTACCAACGTGTCCTGCAGACCACCTCTCATCTGTGTCGACACTTGGAGATCTTATCATTGTGGGTCAGTGTCCATCATTGTACCCATCACAGTCTGTGATAATATTGCTTAGTGATAAGCATTAAGCATTTGCATTAGCCACTAATCAGTTTGAATGATCTAAAACCACTGCTACAGGTGTGGTGAGGGTCGTGTGTTGGGACGCAGTCGTGTGGTGTGTGAAGATGAGGATGAGTGTACCTGGCAGCCGTGCCTTAATGGTGGCTCCTGCCTCAACACCCACCCAGGTGATGCTCATGCCAAGGCAAAAAGTTCTGTTAGTAAATAGACCAACACGTTATCTTTTTATTCATTTTTTCTCTCCACTAAACAAACAGGCTATGTGTGCACCTGCTTGATGGGATTCAGAGGACAGCACTGCCAGCTGCCTGATGTCAGCCAGACCTCTCTCAAGCTGCCTGTAGGAATTCTGGTAACGAGCATTGTGTGGTCCATCTTTTTCATTTGTGAGTATCTGAGCAACAATTTATGAAAAAATCAAGTTCACTAAACATCAGTGAAATTGATTTCAACAATATATATATTTATTTATTTATCTATTTATTCATTCATTTATTTATTTACTTATTTATTTATTTATTACACATATAATGTGTTTGCTTAGTTGATAACTGCCTTTATTTATAAGATTGATGAGTTGGAAGATGGTTTGACATATATTTGAACTTGTCAAGTCAAATTGTTTCCATATCGGCAGTGTTGTTGTGTGCCTTCCTGCTTCATCAGCACCACCGCCGCACTTCATTGCGTAAGTGTGTGGTGGATGCTAAGGACAGCTCTGAAGATTGTAAGGGTCAAGTCTCACCACTGTGCACCCACACACCCAATCTGTTGGAGCTCCAGCTGATGAAACCATCCAGAACCACCAACCACTCAAGTTGGGCAAGAAATCCCAATATTGCAGGTTAGTTAAAGAGTTCCAAATACAAGGTCTTTTTATTTTTCTCTCTCTCTCTCTCTCTCTCTCTCTCTCTCTCTCTCTCTCTCTCTCTCTCTCTCTCTCTCTCTCTCTCTCTCTCTCTCTCCTTTGTTTGACATGTATTTCAAAGATCCTTCTGTGAGAGTCAGTCAAGTACAAAGATATGACTAATTTTCTGATGGTATCTCTTACAGATGTGGATGTATTAAGGGTGGATGCAGTGATGACAATAAGTAGTGGGCAAGAAATGAGTGAAGACAATGACCGAACCTTCCCACCACTTATGAGGAGTGGTCAGGGTGTGATGGGTTTGAGATCCAACATGGGCACTACTGATACCTCCTCACTTTCAGAGAATCACCTGAGAAAGTACTCCTATGAAGATGAAGGTCCTCCCTTGGGGGGACTTTCTTCCTGTAAGTGTAAACTATCAGAGAAAAACTGGTGAACTTTATTTATTAAATCATCTTGATTTTATTAGAAGTAGTAGGAAAGAAATATGCACTATTGTCATGCTTGATGTAGCATATTCCATGGTGTATAAATGCTAAGTATGTGTATATTTATATTTTGCATATGTTTTATGAAAGGATTTCTCCTAATACAAGATATATGTTTAAGTTTTTCATATATCTTTTCATTTCTAGGGATAACTCTATGATTCAATGTCCTGGATAAGCCACATGAAGTATTGTGCATCACTGTTGTTCAGGCTCCCTCCCAGAATAGGTGATTCCAGTGCCTGGCACCCCAACAGCATACAAGAGAGCAGGAGTGGCCTCTCCTCCCAAACAGTGAATGGCATGATACCACACTAAGTAAAAGGCCTGACAATAATTACAGCAACTTTGTAATGATGTGTCAGGATTCAGTCATTTTAATAGTGTGGTGCACATAGAATGCCATAATGGGCCTGTGGCATGCCCTTTACAACAAGAGGTGCCTCTAGATGACTGTGATACCTGTCAAAGCTAACTAGCTAACAAGATTGAATATCCGTCCACTTTCTAGGTTTTGGTGGCCAACATATGTGATGGTGAGACTTAAAGCAAGAAAACTTTTCTTTCTCTGGTGCTTTGCTTTCAAGGTTTTTTTTTCCAAGAACATGAAAATTACATTTTGATACATTTTTTCAGTTGTGTTTGTGCATGTATTTGCAAATATGCATGTTTATGCTTCCCAACTATAAGACATTAGAAATGATCTATGCTATACCATAACTGGTGTGGCAATAATGAAATATTCTATTTTTCACTTTACATCAATTATTATTTATATCCAACCAACTACCTACCTATTTTACTTCTCTTTCTGTCTGTCTGTCAGTCAAGTAAAAAATATGTCCAAGCTTCTCCACAAGCAGTAAGAGACTAAAATATCTCTTTTTTTCAGGAGTGTCTATGGGCTGCACCAGTTTCAATTATTGGTGTGGAGGCTCGCAAGTGGAATTTTCTAAAAAAGAATGCAAAAAATAATAATGTGTACTCATATATATATATATATATATATATATATATATATATATATATATATATATATATATATATATATATATATATACACCTACAATAAAAAGTCTACTAGTCCAAAGAACAAGGCACCAGAAGTATATCGCATTATTGGTTTCTTCAAATAATCAGGATGTACAGGATGTACCCCTGAAAATGCTACTATGGCAGGACCTCCATACAAGTTTGGACAATTTTCAGTTTCACAGATCCAATAATTTTCCCATGTAGTTGTAATCGAAGGTACTACAGTATATTTTGTGGAATGTTTTTGAGTTGAATTGAAAATCAGTAAGCTATGCACTAATTTCACATAATTGTAACAATAGTTTAATTTTTAACAGGATGGTTAGAGATGCAATCCACTGCAGCTACCAACAGCATGGAATAGGCCTAACAATGCATATTGTTAGCATTGTAGTGTTTATCCACAGGTATGAAAGGTATGAATTGATTGAATACTTGTTCATGTACCTAATCGTATACCTAACTCACTCATACGTATATATTACATATGTATATATATATATAACACTTATGACTTGTATATAATATTTAATTATATTAGTATAATGTTTCTTGTACATATTTTCTTTATATATATATATGATATATAGATAAATAGATTGATGGATAAAAAGATAGGTAAATAGGTAGGTATATTGAAGTGTAAGAGGTTGTCATTAACTATTTGTATATATGTATTTAAGTAGGCAAGGTTGTATAAATGGTGTTAAAGTTATAGCAATTTAATTTTTAATAATGTATGTCAAATATCAATGATTATAAACTCAAAATCATTGAAACCTTCCCTCCCAGTATAACAAATCAAGGTATGCTTATAAAAGAATGAATGGAAATATGTGCATTGATGAAAAATTTACTTAAATGTTCAGGACTATGTGGAAATGATACAAAAAACATTTTAATAAAAAATTCATTGCCAACACTATATAAATCCTATTTACAACATATTCCTTAACTCATAAGCTTCAGGTGACAGGAATTACAGCTCTTGCTACAATTTCCCAAATTTTACATAGAAAATCAAGGGTACACTGTTATTCAAGACCTCACACTCAGGAATTAAACACTCACCCTAATGTTACAAGTTAAAGTTAGTCAACATTTTAAACTATTTCCAATTCATTAATAATTTTGGTCTACCTACTTTTTTCCAGCTTTTAACTTATTTTCTATCATTATAACCTACAATACTTAATTTATAACATTTCTGGTACAAAAAATCTAAAATGAAAGTTTACAAAAGTGTAAAAATATATTTTTTGTATTTGCTTGAAATCTCTAACATATACAAATAGTATATTGAACCTCATGCTACATAATCAGACATTACACCATTCACAATATTTTCACCCTTTATTATACAAACTGTGATTTATTTTTCTATTTTCATGTTCATTTACCAGAGAAGTTTGGGGAGCAGACTTGCAATAATACCACAGGATATGAGAGAAAAGCTAATAATCCTCCTGTCTTCCTGTACAAGTGTGTGGTCCTACAAGAATTTTCCAGGTGTGTCACATATCGTGTGTGTGTCGTGTGTGTGTGTAGAAGTCCTTAGTCCATACTAGATAAGAAATATAAATGGTGAATGACACATACTCAAACTCTCACATAAATTTCCACATAGTAATAGTAAGTGGTACATTGGCAAGCAAAAGAATACTTCATTAGAATATCTATGGAACATCCCTAAACCACATATCAGTAACAGGAATTCACATAAAATTATTTCACTTCTGCTTCAAGACCAACATATTTATGAATTATTTAAAAAATGTATTTGGTATTCTTTAACTAGGAAGGGATCATTTATTTCTAAATAGGTACATGATTTAAGATGAAACCAGTGTCTAGCAGCATCTAGAAGTTCTTATTCTGACAATGATTTTTCATTGCAATTCTTTTTTTTTTGTAATAATTAATAATCACCCTATCATAATTTGAGCACAGGTTTGTTGTCCTCTATTTAGATACGAAATTATATGGCACTTAGTGAAAATATTCACCATTGTCTCCCAAATCCTTATGATGCTATAACTGAACCATTTAAATACTATCAGCCTGGTTGTAGAAATTGCAATCAGGTTGAAAAATATTGCTGCCATATTCACTGTGCATCATAAGAGACAACAAAGAGAATGGACAGCTTGTGGCTAAAATAATCAAATATGTATATTTTGCAGCTCACAAGCAGATACACCTGAATGTCCAAGAATCAGTGCAGTTCATTGTCTAGTTAACAGAGAGAGAGAACAAACTAATACAAAATAAATAAATAAAAATTTTAAACACTAATAAGATCAAATAAGCATTTCATGCTTTAATTCTTTCTAAATATCACCTGGATCTCAAATGTCTAAAGCATGCAGGTTATAGGTACTCCAATATTGTATTGGATATATATGTTTATATTGCATATCAAGGTTACCTTAGTGTATTTTCAATGGATATTTTTGCCCAAAATTTTTTGAGCAGCATCAATGTGAGGCTTTAAAGTACCCGTACTACCTGCTTTGGTGAGGAATCTGTGGGAAAGGAGTTCTGCTGCTGTGGCTCGCTTCTCAACATCAACTTCAAGGCAACAATCCAGAAATTCCTGACAATTCCAAAATCTAAATTAGTGGTGAAGCATATATGAAATTTTTATGATCATGTGCAGACCTATTCGATGAAGGAACTTTTTACCTAGAATTACAGCTGCGGGTAATTTTTAATGACAGTCAAGTTAGTAAAACAACAATATAACAATATAATGGAATCTATATTTTTGTTGAAACTCAGATACCAAGAGGCAGGAAAGCATTTTGTAACCTTTATTCCCCCATAAAAGATGTATTCAAGAGAAATGAAGCCTGAACTAAACAAAGACAAATGAAGAAAATTCTACAAACGTACCTGAAACTCTTGAGATAATTCATCCTGAGATTCAATGTCCGGCTTTCCTTTGGAGGCAATAAGATACAAAGCCCGAAGAGGAGTCTCATTCAGGTAAGGCGGCTCTCCTTCAATCATCTCTATGGCCATGATTCCCAGGGACCAAATGTCAATCTTTGGCCCATAATATTTCCTATGCACAACCTGGATTACAGATAAAAATAACTTGAAGAATTCCCTTCCTTATAGTGCTGGAAAATTACCATGCTATACTCTTGAATTTGATAATACGAAAAATGAAATAAGAAAATTGCAGTCAATATCAAATACAAGCATGGAGGAACACCCAAGTGCCTCCTATACTACAAAGTAGTATAGAAGGCACTTCTTATATGCACACACCTCTGGTGCCATCCAATACGGGGTTCCAATCATAGTCTGGCGCTTCTCGTCACCACTTAAAACAGCTGAGAACCCAAAGTCGGTCAATTTAACAGAGCCATCTTTTCCCAAGAGAACATTGTCTGATTTGATGTCTCTGTGAATGATCCCCTGTAAATAAAGACAATAATAATCAGTAATGCCCTTCTTACATCAACATTGTATGTATATTAGGAAAAGGTAAATTTAGTTCATCTACACCATTATCTTCAATAGATATTCTTCAGTTCTTTAGCCATTAAGACATAAATTTCAAGACCAAGTTCAAAACTATGAAGCCCACAAATAAAGACTACTACTGAGTTGACACATACAGTAAATAAATAATCTATTATTGATTATTGTGATATAAGATAAACAAAGGACAAAGCTAAATGTTTATGAACAGCAAGTCATGATTAATTCTGGATGTCAATTCTTGATGTCAATATTTAAAAGATCCATTATCATAGATGACAGAAAAAAGTTAATAGCAAAGTGGAATAAAATAAAATCACAAATAACTCACATTGTCATGGAGATAAGCAATGCCCTGTAGTGCCTCATTACATACTGCAGCTATCTGAGGTTCTTTCATCACAGTCTGGGTGACAACATCCGTTAAAGGTCCACCATCGAGTAACTCCATGATTACCTGGTATATAAAATACATTTTATACTAATGTGACCTCTTTTATACATTCAGTTTACAAATAGGTCAACAAACCCAAGTTAAAAGTATGAAATGCTTGAATTACACATAACATTTCTTCTTGATATGCCGATCTTTACGTCAAATTAACTTAGTATTAGTATTGGAGAAAAATGCTCAAAACAATATTTCTTACCCATAGATGATCATTCTGCAGAAACAAATCTAGAAAATTCACTAAGTTCTTGTGCTGCAGATTCTTCATTAAATTAACTTCGGTGAGAATTGCTTCTTTTTTATGCTGCTTCTCAAGATTGATGTCCTTAACAGCAACTTTCTGACCTGTGGCCTTCTTTCGTGCAATGAATACCGTTCCAGATGCCCTAAAAGAGATGTATATTTATGAGTGTGGATACATGAAAAGTATTATATGCTAAAACACTTATTTGTTTTGTGTCAGGTATTTTTACTTTTAATTTCATCCAGTTCAGTACATATGAAGTGAAGGTCACACACACTAAGTGGCGAGCTATGATGTTGAAAATGAATGTGATAACCACCCACTACACTGGTGTTTAGGGCTATACAGTGCACTCAGGTAATGTTATGTTGCTAATTATCAACCATAGATCAATGACAAAATAACTACAAACACCAACCCAGATCCCAGTTCCTTGTTCCGGTCATAAACTAATTCAGGATCACCAGGTGAGCAAAGTTTCTGAAATTCCATCATCACTTCTGTATCACTCATTTGTGTGGATTTCCCCTGTGCCTGTTAAAAGTTAATATATTTGAAAATTAGTGTTAAGACTAAATATTTATGGTCAGATAATTTCTTGAGTTTTCCCTTTTAGATTTTAACTTCTTAGTTTTTATCAGTTATACCTTTTGTACTCTTAATTTTCTAGTTTTTATACTTTGTTTTTATTCTAGACCACTGATGATGACATAATAAATGCTGAAATGCTTAGTTAACTCATACACACAAGGATCTTGCTGTTACCAGCCCTCTTTTCACTCTTCCTACTGAAGAATGTTAATTCTACAATTATAACAAACAACATAAACTTAAAAAATCTGGACAACGACAAAGCAACACGTGTCATTATCTCAATAATAGTTAAGTTTTTTTTCAGTGGAATATTATTCCCATCATTTAATCAAATATAATATGTATTTATTTTAAATTACATAACACTAACTACCTGTGCCTTCTCGACGCCTCCTTCTGTTTCCGACTTCTGAGATTGATTATGCCGTCTCAAGACACTGTTTGGCAAAGAACTCTGATCCTCTTCTTTTGTCACCTCATTTTCAGACAACTGCAAAGAACAAGCACATTTATACTTGTAGATGTATCTGAATAACAATATATTATTATACTTACCTAAAATTAGCCTTTCCATGGCTACCTTATAAAATTATAGCTCTTTGTACAAAAAACCCAAACATGCAATATCAAAAGAGACACAACATAAACAAGTAAAGTTACCTACCTCTGTAACTGTCTCTGTACTAGTTTTTCCAGAATCAGTATCTGTAAAAAAATTAATGCAACTGTGAGACAACAATGTAAATGAAACAAGTGACACTGTCTATCTATAAGCCTTCGTATCAACATTGTGAGTCAAATATGCACGGTAAAACATTTACGATAACTTTTAAGATATAAAGTATTGAAATTGAATTATCTTCTAACTTATTGAAGAAATGTCTCCTAGGAACAATGCCATATAGAATCAACATAGAATCTGAATGCACGACCTAAATATTTGGCCATTGACCAAACAATCAGAACATACAGTACTCACAAATATACAAACACACACTTGTACCTTCCCATTAACCTTCAATTACAGTTAATTCATTTTCCTACAACAAACAAGGATATCAATCACTTAGAATAGATTAAAACAATCAATACATAAACTTGACAGTATCATCTAACGTACACAGACACATAAAGCACATGCTACATACTGCTTACTGTGCATGGCTTAGCCACAGGACTTGATGGCTTGTAATCAGAGTCCACTTTTGGTTTCAGCATTGAGGAATTCATTAACATCATTGTCGACAGAGTATCTTGAGGATTCTCTTTTGCCTTCAAAAACATCATTGCTGATAGTGCAGCTTCAGGATTCTCTTTCACTTCATATTCCCTATAATTACCAGAACACAAAAATTCAAGACAATAAGTAGGAAAATATAAGACAAGCATAATTCAATATATAAACATTGAAGGAATGAAAGAAATTTTCAGTGACGATCTATGTTTTTATAAAAGATAAACAAGCCATAATGTCATGTCACTAGAGGAAACACAGAGATAAGAAAAATAAATAAAATGACATACCCAATTATGATATCCATCTGCTTTCTCCATCCAGGAGGAACACCTTCAAAACAATTGGTCTCTCTGTTGATAACTATGTGTATTGGATGTGTAACTTCTGTGGGAGAGGAAATGGCTAATTCCCTCTCTGGAACATGTGGCTCTATTTTGGCAGGCCATAATTTTTTGAAGAGCTTCATCCTTTCTGAAAATATAACATAATGAAAATGACAGTATGTGAAAAATGCGCCCTTGGCCAACCCTTAGCTATGTCACCGAGTTATGGGGGAAAAAAAAAAAAAAAAAAAAACGAGATGAAAGTTTTAACCAGGGCAGTACTAGATAAATGTGACAGAGATAACAGACAGGAAAAATGGTATATCAAGATCACTTACATTATTCATGTAATGGAGAAATGTGTCTATATGAGTAGATACAAAGAAAAGATGATGGCAGTTTATTAATGGCAGCATTGATGTATGGATGAGAAATGTCAAGGAAATGCCCCATTAAGGAAAAGTACATGCAATGAAAATGAATGATCTGAGAATATGTGAAGTGGTAAGATGGGAGATGAAAGCAATGAAAGTTTATGAATAAAAGATACAAAATGAGTGAACAATGGTGTGACATGATGGGTGACATGAAATATACAGAGACATGATAATAATGAGAGGTGCTTTGATCACTTGAACAAAATGACTAGGTAAGGAATAGGGGAAAGATCTTAAGCCATGACAATCTCCTTGGGGAACACTCCCAAATAGAACAAGACCTCCTTGGGGAACACTCCCAAATAGAACAAGACATCAGACAGATATACTGATAGATGAGAAAAGGAAGTTGGGGTGAGGCATGAAAACACATTAACCTAATTATTCCAAGACCACAACAATATATGTAAACCTTTTCTTCCCTTACATAATGTATAAGGTAAAAAATTACTTAGCATAACATTTACAAGAGGTGCTGACTATGTTACGGATGGAGGCTGTGGTATAGGCGTATAGCTGAGAATAGTTTGATTTTTAAGCTAGAGGTAAAAGTATAACTGAATTAAACCATAGTAATATTATGACATGACTGTATTTACAAGACAGTTCCTAGCACACTCCCATACTGAACCACAGGGAAGCTACAACCCGATGTGAAGAAGCACTGTAGTTCACAAGAATGTAGCACGGGACTAATTAACAGGATATGGTGACAATTGGTCAATGCAATACCGTTTATTGTTTCTAATTGACGGGAAGCACATAACCAAGAACATCAAACTCATACATACCTGTATATATGTTTAATAACGTTAGTAAAGCTTGAGATTATGGTTTCCCACTGATGTCCCCAAACGACGTGCACCACTCACCGATGACTCACTTATCACGCTTAACCACAACAAACAGTGCACTACCCACACCACCACCAGGAGATTAGAGAGCACCGATACAAAATATATTCTGAATAAAGACGTGCAATATTTAAATCCTGGTAATGGCCATTCAAGTTTATTAGTTTATTCGTTCATTTATTTTCTCAACATAAGCATTAAAGTAAGCATCTATGACGGATGCCCCACCCTCCCGCGTATTACGTAGTAAGCAGCGCAGTGTTGTGGCGGCTATCCTTTCTCCTGATTTGGGATTCCACACAAAATTAATTAAAGAGCAGGGAGTGTGAAACCAATACATAAATTAGTGGAAAAGATAAAGCGAGTGTTGATTTCAGAAGTGCAAATATGATCCGTTGTAAAACAGCAAAAGTGGAGGAAT
>CM035191.1:15630204-15644952 GCA_020233015.1 Callinectes sapidus
CAGGTAAGCCAGGAGGTATTAGGCCCAGATAAGACTTAATTACTAAACTGCAAAGCCAAGCCACGGAGGAAACGCGATAACATTCCCACTCTGAGAGAGAAAAAAAAGAAGAGATTTACAGTTTTACACTTGCTTATTTGAAACGTTTATCCAAATTACAGTAGAGGATAAGGAGGAGGAGGAGGAGGAGGAGGAGGAGGAGGAGGAGGAGAAAGAGAAGAAGGAGGACAAGGTACAGCAAATGATGAGAAGAGGAAGAGAGAAAGAGAGAATACAGAAGAAAAGAACGAACATAGAGAAGAAGGATAAGAGGAGGGAAAGTAATCAGTGTGAGGAGGAAGAAGAGGAGGAGGAAGAAGAAGAGAGGAACAAGTATACTCAAAGAAAGAAGGAATATGCAAGGGAGGATAAACACGCACCCACAAGATTAGGAGGAGAAGGAGGACGAGGAGGAGGAGGAGGAGGAGGAGGATAACAATCAGTGAGAAGTGGAGTAGGAGGAGGAGTAAGCAAAATATGAAAGAGCATGTATCCACTAGACCAGAGGAGGAGGAGAAGAAGAAGAAGAAGAAGAAGAAGAAGAAGAAGAAGAAGAAGAAGAAGAAGAAGAAGAAGAAGAAGAAGAAGAAGAAGAAGATCCCCTCATACTCATGTTAGAAATATAGACCAAATAGAAGTGATGGTGCAAAATGAATAGTGAAAACAAGACTCATTACACTTAGGGAGACACATAAATGAGTCCCAACCCTTTCACTGCTCCATCTTTCCTTAACAACAAATCTACACCATCTTCACGTGTTCTGTAGTTACCTAAAATCTTTAAACGGGGTAGAAATTGCAAAATATACACTTTTTTCATCCATTTCCTTTATCGCAGATGCTAATAAAGATGTCATGCACTGCTATTGATGTTGGTAACTGTCTCGTATAGCATTGAGAGAGGTAATACCACCACCACCACTACCACCACCACCACCACCACCACCACCACCACCACCACCACCGCCACCACCACCACCTTCCTCGTCATATATTGGTGTCACTTCAATTTATGTTGGCCACGTTTCTTATTTTCATTCTCTCTATATTTTCTCGTTGGATTGATGCTTGAAAAATAAGAAAAAAGGAGTTAAAGATAATACATATTGGCACTGTTTCTTTCGTGGATTTAGTAATTCGCGTTTATGCAGTGCAGTGTTGGACGAGGATTAACATGGAAAGCGAGTGATGCATGCTAGGTGGTTGACACTCTCTCTCTCTCTCTCTCTCTCTCTCTCTCTCTCTCTCTCTCTCTCTCTCTCTCTCTCTCTCTCTCTCTCTCTCTCTCTCTCTCTCTCTCTCTCTCTCTCTCTCTCTCTCTCTGTACAGGACACCAGGAAAAGAAATGAATGTAAGGAGAGGTTGTTACCGTCGTCAGTCAGTCAGTCAGTCAGTCAGTAAGTCAGTCAGTCAGTCAGTCAGTCAGTTGATGCACCCGTGTCAGGCAGTACTCGTTGTGAAGTCCATCTCAACACCTCCCAGTCTCTCTCAATATCCTGTGTGAAAACCCACCACATCTTCATCGTTTTCTTTCCTTTGAAGTGTGTGGGGGTTCTTTCTTACTTTCCTTTTAGCTTTTGATGTACGTATATATTTTTCTTATCCTCTCCGGTACTTCCTCCTTCACACCATGCGCTTTTACCACTACCACTATTACTACTACTACTACTACTACTACTACTACTATTACTACTACCTGCCTTTCGTGTTTCCTGATGCTTCCTCATCTCACCACTACGATTACTATCTTCTTTCCTCTCTTTTATCTTTCAACTTCTTTTCTTTTTATTCTCATCCACAAGTTCGCTTATTGTAGTATCCACATTATTATTTTCAACGCTTTTCTTTTCTTTTCTTTTTTTTTGAGCTGTGAGTTGTTACGTTATCTATTTCTTTTTTCCCGGTCTTTGTTATTAAGATTTTATTATTTCATAACAAACTATGCTGTAAAAAGCGGTAAACTTCTCTCTCTCTCTCTCTCTCTCTCACATACAAGGAGATAACACTTCTTTCCAATATTTCTTGGGACACTTCTCTTCCTATCCCTCCTTTCTCTCCCTACCTTGCGTCCCAGCCCCCCCCCCCTCTCTCTCTCTCTCTCTCTCTCTCTCTCTCTCTCTCTCTCTCTCTCTCAGTGAATCTAAACACTTTTAATTGAAATAACATCGTGGGAAGAGGGGCGGGCGGGCGGGCAGGTGAGGTGGTTGGGTACTGACAGAATAGTAACACGGCGTTGGTATTGAAAGTTGAGATACAAATAGTTTTAGCGGGCCATTAAAGTATCTCCCTATCTGTCTACCTCACTGCGCATTAATAAGAGCGAGTGGGGACAGCTGTGGGAGCGTATTTGGTGTTCTACAGGAGTGGTTTTGCTTCGCTGTTTGTTGGCATGAGTGAGTGAGTGAGTGAGTGAGTAGGTGAGTGAGTAAATTAATGTCTTAGAAAATGAAAGTATATGATTTTTTTACGTTTCATTTTCTACTTACATCTATCTCTCTCTCTCTTTCTCTCTTTGATTTTCAACATGTTGTTCACCAAATTTAGTTCTTTGACATGGTGATGTTTTGCAAATTTCATGTACGTTGAATGAAGTTGTAAGTTTTAAGTGACAAATTGTTTGATGTTAAAGATTTTTCTTCTGGTTTTATGATACCCACGTTCCATCGCAGAGACAGTTAGCACGCTTCTCCATAGTGCTTCTCCAGTTAATAATGTAGAAATCTTGTCAATCTGCCTCTAAAACCGTAAGCGCATCATAAAAAAGAACATCTGTGAATTCTAATAAAGTTTTTTTTAAATAGTGAAGGTAAAGACACTTAGCCCCTACAATAGAGAGATTCTTTTTGCTATTTATTCCGCTTATTATTTGTCGATGTTTTACACTTTCAAAAAATCATGTGGGAAGAAATATAGAATAGACTGTAGCCATTTCATTTCTGACCTCCATATATCCTTGTTAATGTAAAAAAAATCGTCTAATGACACCCAAGCCTCGTGATTAAAATTTGTCTCAGTACTGAAGACGCTAATATTAATCCACTAAATGTGTCTTTCATAATGGAATATCATTAGAGAAGAAGAAAAAAAAAAGCAAATCAATTAGAAAGAAATCACATAGAAAAGGAAAGAACAAAAGCCAAACATAACGAAATAAAAAAAAAAACGAGAGGGAGAGCGAGAGCGAGAGCGAGAGAGAGAGAGAGAGAGAGAGAGAGAGAGAGAGAGAGAGAGAGAGAGAGAGAGAGAGAGAAACGAAACGTATATACATTAAATATAAAGCGAGCCAGCGTATGTAATTAGAGATATTTTTCATAAGAGCCACATTCTTGCAAGACCTCTCTCTCTGACAGTATTAATTAGAAGGCAGCCTACATGAACAGCATTCTGGGCACATTAAAAAGGCAGTCCACATTTGAATAGAGAGTATGACTGAATATAATCAAGAGACTGCTACGTAAATAAGTAAAACGACAGTATCATAACATTAAGACAGATTCAAGACAGTTCGAAGACAGAATATGAAAAGACAGGACAAAAAAAAAGTGTTAAGAGAGTATGGAAAAATGAATGAATAAATACACAAACAAATACATTAATAAAAAAGGATGAAAATAAGAAAAAAAAAACAATATTAGTAGTAGTGGTAGTAGTTTCAGTATCCAGCAGTGGTAAAACAACATAAGGGAAGACCGTGTTAAGAGTAGAAATGAAAACAAAAGGCAGGACAGTGTGTTAAAAAAGGAAGAATGAAGAGGGCTTTCGACAAATAACACAGAAAAGAGCTGGACAAACAGAGAGGCGGAGGAAGGGGCGGCCAGACTAACAGAGAGAGAGGCACGGGAACAAAACGACAGACAAATTGGGCTGCTTATTATCACGCCCAAAACACCCAAACAGACGCCAAGAGAGAGAGAGACAGGAAGAGGGAAGAGGAGAGGAACAAAGACTAAATCCTTTAAGACAACTCCATATTCTCTCTCTCTCTCTCTCTCTCTCTCTCTCTCTCTCTCTCTCTCTCTCTCTCTCTCTCTCTCTCTCTCGTCACCACCTCTATTTTCCTCCCTATTTCCTCCTTCTTCTCTCTATTCCCTCATCTGTCTCCTCCATTTCCTTCTCATTCCCACCTTCCTTCCTTCCTTCCTTCCATCAGCTTCCCTCCTTCCCTTCTCCTTTTCCTCCATCATTTCTTGTCACGTCTTTCATGTTTCCTTTTTTCCCACTAATTCTTCTGTTTTCCTGATTTTTTTCGTCCTTATTCCTCACATTTTATACTTTGCTTTTTCTCGCTTCCTTCGTTTAGTGTTTCAAATTACGTTTTCTTCCTCTTCTTTATTCGCTATCTTTTTTCCGCATTCTTTTACGTCATCCTTTCTTCCGCTTACCTTCATTATTCTTTTCCTCCCTCTCTCTTCCTCATCTTCGCTTTATATACTCGTCTCCTCGCTTCCTCCCTTCTTCCTCTTCTTCCTCTTCCTTTCTCACTCACTCCCTGCTTCCCCTCCACCTCACCAGCTGTGCCCACAAGCAATTCAGTTTCTCTTTTACTCTCTCCAACTCCATAAATAAGTAAGCAATAGGAGGAAAGAGCAATAAAATTCAATCTGTGTTAACTAGGCCAGATACTTAGGCCTCCTCCTTTTCCTCTTCCTCTTCTTCTTCTTCTTTATTCTTCTTCCTTCTTTACACTCGTCTTGTAATTTATACGGAATGAGATGGGTGGGGAAAAAATTGCCAAACTTCTTGAGGTTGCAACTGCCAGAACCGACTCGTCTTATTCTTCTTCTTCTTCGTCTCTCTTCTTCCTCTTCCTCTTCCTCGTCCTTCTCTTCTCTGTTTCTCTTCTTACTCTTCGGTTTTCTGTCTGCCTCACCTTATTCTGCCTGCCTCATCTTATTCTTCTTCTTCGTCTCTCTTCTTCTTCTTCCTCTTCCTCTTCCTCTTCCTCGTCCTCGTCCTCCTCATTCTCTTCTCTGTTTCTCTTCTTACTCTTCGGTTTTCCCAGTCTGACTCACCTTTATTTGTTTTTTTCTATGTTTTCTTCATCAATTTTCGTTTTCTTTCATTAATGTTCCTTCACTTTTCTTCTCTTCTTCCTTTTCATCTTCCCTTTCTCCTCTTTTGTCGGTTTTTTTCTCCTTTCACTTCTAAATTTCACATTCTTTTCTCATCCCTTTTTTTCTTCCTCTCTCTCCTCCTCTTTCTTCAATTCCCCTCCTTTTTCTGTGACTTTCATTCTCATTTCTCACAACATCTCTTTCTTTTTTTGCTTCTTCTATTCCTTCTTCCCCCTCTCTCTCATCATCTTCCATTTACTCTTTTTTTTTTATCTTTCCCCCGTCCTCCTCCTCCTCTTCCTCTTCCCCTTCCTTCTCTTGGCGGTCATCATCACCCTGGGGCTCCAGTAAAGAAGACAAGAAGTAAGAAGGCTTCTGAAACATTTAAGTCACATAACAAAAGTGGTGAGGATAAGAGCAAAATGACCTCATGTTATATCGTGTCGTGGAAGTGTCTATTTTCTTCTTCTCATCTTCTCTTCTTATCTTTTTTTTTTCTTTCTTTCACTTTTTCTCGCTTCTTTTCTTTTCATTTCTTTTTTTCACTTGTTTCGTTCGTCATTGTTGCTTTTCTCTTTTTTTTTTCTTTCTTTCTTTAACACTTACGTACTTTTCTTGTTCATTTTTTTCAGTTCTTTTTATTCGTTATTATCGTCTTCCTTCTCTTCTTGCTTCTTATTCGTATTTTCTTCTCTTTCCTTATAATTCTCTTCTTTTGTTCTCTCTCTCTTATCTCTCCACATTTCTCGTTTTTCTTCTGCTTGTCTTTTTTTTCTCTCTCTTTCTCTCTCTGTGCCAATATTGTGTTTCTTCTCATCTTCCTTCACCTTTCGCTTATTTTCAACGTATCACTCACTCCTTTCTAATTTTTCTTCTCCTGTTCCTCCTCCTCCTCCTCCTCCTCTTTGATATTATTTAGTTTTCATCTTTCTCTTCCTCCTTTAATCTCTTCCTCCTCTTCCTCCTTTTTCTCCTCTTCCTCCTCCTCTTCTTCTTTCCTAGATCAGATAAACAAACCAAAAACTCTGCTTGTGGAATACTATTAAAGTTAGGAAAAGGAAAAAAGAAGAAAACGAGGGAATGAAGAGAAGTAAGAATGAAAAATCGTTCCAACACCCACACACTTCAGACGGAGACGCTGCAGAAGGAGGAGGAGGAAGAGGAGGAGGAGGAGGAGGAGGAGGAGGAGGAGGAGGAGAGGGAGAAGGGGAAGAAGATGAAGAAGAAGAAGAAGAAAAAAGGAAACAACAACAACAATATCAACCAAACGAGAAGGAGGAAGAGGAAGAAGAGGAGGAGGAAGAGGAAAAGGAGGAGGAGGACCAAGAGGAACTGCTAAGACAGGTTTGGTGGGGTGGAAGAGTCAAGCACTGGTGAAGGGTGAGGTGGGTGGGTGTTAGGGTGGCGGGTGGTGGGGGCGGTGGGGGGTGGTGGTTCCCCTGTTGTTTATGCTTCATTAACACCCGGGCAGCGAGCAAGACCGTTCCCCGCCACGTAATCTTCCGAGCAACACCAAATCGTATGCAGGATTAGTGGTAAGCTCCTCTCCTGGCCAACCTTCCGTAGCCTTCCACCACTCTTCACCTCTCTCTCTCTCTCTCTCTCTCTCTCTCTCTCTCTCTCTCTCTCTCTCTCTCTCTCTCTCTCTCTCTCTCTCTAAACCTTCCTATATTCACTATCCACTTGTTTATTCACTCATTCACATTCCTTAACCCCTTTCCACTCACATGCCACAAATTTATCCACTCCCTTCCCTCCTTCCGCTCTTCCACATACCACACAACCGTTATCCACTTCCTCCACCCTTCCAAAATCCGCCTTAAATCTTAAAACCCCACTGACAGATCTCGAATTTCATCCACCTTACAAAACCATTCCATCATTGATAAATAAATCCCAGTTACTATCTTCCTCCACCTTCCTAAACCCTGTTGAATCCACCGTCCGTGTCCCAGTGCCTCCCCTCCACCCTCTCTTTGAAAACCCCTCCACCTAGTCATCCACAAGACACCAATGCTCTTCCACCCCCTCCCCCTCCTCCAGTCTGTATCTCTTCCACCCTCCAGTAAGCCTGTCAATTCCCTAGGCCCGCTTGCAACCCGCCCAAAACTCCCTCCTCCTCCTCCTCCTCCTCCATGCAGTGTAACTTTTCCTCGCTTCACCGCACTCCATTTTCAACGAGCAGGCAGACACACGCATGTTCACGTGGGTATAAACACACACACACACACACACACACACACACACACACACACACACACACACACACACGCACAGTAATCGCCTCCTCCTCCTCCTCCTCACTCCTCCTTACTCCTCACTCCTCACTCCTCCTCCTCCTCCTCCTCCCATTCTCCTCTCCTCAGGGATAAGACGGACTCCTTCCATCTAAAGCTCTTCTCTCTCTCTCCCTCTCTCTCTCTCTCTCTCTCTCTCTCTCTCTCTCTCTCTCTCTCTCTCTCTCTCTCTCTCTCTCTCTCTCTGTTTTTTTCATCCCTTTCTCCCGTTTCTTGCCTTCTCCATTTCTTCCCTCTTTCATTCCGTGGCACTCAAGATAAGCAATTAAGTCATCACCAGCATCACACAACTGGTATACAGATCAACATCCCTACATCACCTAACCAAACCTGACCTCACCTTGCCTTACCCTACCCTCGTTACCTGACGCCACTTCCCCCCAGATCACATATCCTTAATCTCCATGTCAGGTCACTTAAAACCTGACCTACGTGCACATAACTAACGCCATATAAATAGACTCCACTTGATTTGTTTTCTTGTAATCGTAGTTTCAGAGTGTGTCTTGTGAAATATTTAAAAGGTAATGATGATATGATTTCCTTTTGTCTCAGTCCTCACTCGATACCAGTGTAAGGAAGGAAATAAACGTATAAAGATGCGGTGCTGGAAGGTCTGTAGTCTAGTCTAGCCACACCGAAACGATTCTTTACAGACGCACCGGAACGAAAGCAGGACACGTGTGAGATACAATAAACCACACTTTTTTTTTGCTCTCTCTCTCTCTCTTTGCGCAGACACTTTCATCTCCTTCACTCTTGTCCCAGGGAGGTAAGAAGGTATCAAAAAAAGAACTGCTATAAACAACTCTGCTTTACGTGGCTCTGATCAAATATCATTCACGAAGCAAAGAAAGAAAAATAAGAAAATAAGGGAAGCTACAAGAATCCATCAGACCTACATGATACAGTGCCACTACAAAACACATCTATCTCTATAAGGACACTCTTGAAAGACTCTTCCCTTGTGTAAAAGTTAATAAGTAAATACATAAACGGTGTCAACATCGTGCACTAATATAAAAAAATATATGCATGCGAGGATTCACAGCAGAAACGTTTACATTACTCGAGTTTAATTGAAATATGACAGATGTAATGTAACAAAATATACTGCGTTGAGCCTTAAGTAAGAGCATTAATTAATGAATGAATGAATGAATAAATGTGTGGAAAAGCAGCTTTAGTGTCTGGTATTGATGTCCAAGGAAAGAATACGAGTACTTGTGCCGAAAACTTTACATTACTTGAGTTTAATAAAAAGTAAGACTAATGAGATATAACAAACTGGACACTTTTTCCTTTTCATGTAAGAGAATAAATGTACAAATAAAACTTTGTTCTCGCTAAGTCATGCCTGAAGAAGGTATCCACGAAGAGGAAACAAAAAGTTTTATATACTTGAGTTTCTTCATAAAGGAATAGCAAGAATGAGAGTATGAGAAGCAAAAAACAACACTCCCCTTCTCCAGAAATACTTTCATCTCCTTTATTCACGTTGAAATACGGTGCCCGTCGACAGGAGGCCAAAACTTAGAAATACCCGGATTTAATACAAGACAAACCCATATAAGATGCAATAAACTACGCACTTTCCCCCCTCACAAATACTTTCATCTCCCTCGCCCACGTTCACACTATAGTATCTCCCAGAAAACTTTGAATTACTCTGGGTTTATAAGGGACGGTTCTCAATGGACAAGGAATATACGTGGACTGTATTTTTTGTACGAAGGAACGAGAAAGATCGAGCGTCAGAGCACATACACAGAAATCTACGGTGCGCGATGTCCAGAGATGAAAGAGATACTTCGGCGGCAAATCCAATAGTTCTCGAGGCGGTGTGATCCTCCCACGTTCCTAATTGTAGCTGTAAATACCCAGGCAATGCTAAGGTAAACAGTCTGAAGGCCTCTCTCAAGATTTCCAGAACAGATAACACATTCCAGTGTCTACGTCTCCGTGAAGCAATTCTAAACATGGTTCTATATTGGTGTTTCTCCGTATCTTCCTTTCCTCCTCTCCATTTTTTCTTTCCATTTTTTCCTCCCTCTTTCTTCTTCCCCTCTCAGTGTTCTCTTTCATTCCTCCTCTCCAGCATCATCTATCTGTCTCTCATTCTATCCATTCCATCACTCTTACATTCTTCCCTTACTATTTTTCTAACAATCTCCTTCCCCCAGTGTTCTCCGTCAGTTCTCTTCCCCACTATCACCCAGCTGTCTTTTCTGTTCCCTTTATCCCTTCCATCTTCCATTTCCTCTCTCTGCTCTTTCTTTCCGCGACTTTCCCTCCTATCCCTCTTCTTTCAGTCGCGTCTCTCCTCCCCTCCCCTCTCTCCCTTTCCTTTTATCCACGCAAACTCCTCCCTCACTGCTGGTCTTCCCTCCTCCAGCCCACCCTCCATCACATCCCGTCACGTAACCTCGTCTCTTATCTTTTCATAATGTTGAGGTGAAGTGGTTGCGGCGAGAGATACTGAGGTCGACCCTCCACATTGTGTCCTCGCCTTTGCTCAGTAAACACCTACGCAACTCAGTAAAGTCCCCCTCTTGAGTAGATTATTTTCACCACTCTCGATCTTTTTTTATATTCTTGCCTTACGTCTCTGATTTCGCTCTCTTACCACGATTCTTTTCAAAGCCCGGTTGTTAAGAATGGTTTTCTTGTTAATAATGAAGAAATTGTGTTATTCCGTCACTGAAACCATATGAATACCTTTGAAAACGATTGGCACTTCAATTAACTTAACTTAAACACCCTTTGACATTTCCCTATTTTTAAATAAGCACTTCCCACAAAGAACATTACATTCAATTACCTCCCCTCCCCATCTTCTCAACCATTTAATTACCAACCTAACCTAACGTAACGCAACTTAAACCCTTCAGTAGTGGGACGCGTTTTTACATTCATTCTGCTTATAATTTGGCGATTTTATGCAGCTTCAGAGACTCACATAGCGATTAAAACAGCTCTTATTATTTGGCGATTTTATACACCTTTAGAAACTCATGTGGGGATTAAAATACTATACTCTGGCTTCTGACCTCCATAGACTCTTCCTAACATCAAGAAAATCGTCTAATCACACTGAAAACTCGTGGTAAAAAAGATGTATTCCAGTAATGAAAGACTAAAACACCATAGAATATTATTCCCGTTTACCCAGGCACTTCCCACACTAGACATCCCTTCCATTCAACTTCCAATCTAACCTAACCGACCCTAACCAATCAAAATTCAATTCAGCTACTCACAGCAATGCTCTCGTGCGGTGCTTCGTTACCAGAACACGGAATATTCAGCGTTATCTAATATATTCACGGGGAGGTGGGAACACTTTCACATGGGAAGACTGCTGCTGGGAGGATACGACCAAAGGGACACTATGCCAGGAAGGGAAATGTTCAGGGGAAACTTGACCGCTGTCCAGTCTGTTTACATATTCATTTTCTTTTTTCCCCCGTATAAAATAAATGTAGGAAACGGTGATGTAGAAATATGTAAAGTTAGAAAAAAAGGCAAGGAAAAGAAAAAACGGAGATGTGAGGAAGAAAAATAAATGAGGATAGTAAATAGTTAATGTAAAGTTGACGTTGAAAAAGAATAGTTGTGAAGAAAAAAAGAAATCATTATAACATTAAAAATACATATGCAATAAACGCGATACCGGGAAAAAAAGCAGAAATGAGAACAAAAAATAAGAAACGGTGATATTTATATATAAAGTTGACGCTGGAATAAGAAAAAAGTATATAGATCTGATTAAAAGTTGGTACTGAAAAAAATAACATTCTAATGAACATTATAAAAAATAATGTAAATAATATATATATAAAATCAACGTTGAAAAGAGCAAATGTGAGAAAAAGGGACACAAACTTTACGAAAATAAATAAAACAGCATGCAATTAACTCTGAAAAAAAAAATAATAAGTGGAGAACAGAAACAAGAAACAACAGGAAACATGAAAAAAAAAAGTTAACGATGGAAAAGATGCAAGAAAAATGGACTAACTAACAATCATGCAAGACAGATAGATGCAAAGTTATCGCTGGCGTATCTAGGGTAACATCAAGGGACGGTCAGGGAGATGAGGGCAGGGCAGCAACTGTGTCTCAAGATAGCAAGGTGAATGACCCGTCTAAGCTCAAGGAAAAGGCTTACAAATGTGTCTCGACAGCCCCTCAGCACGGTGCTTCTCTAGACACACCAGAATTTTCAACGTAGAATAAAATAAAAGTTACTGGAAAAAGATACTAATTAATTGCCATGTTTTATGCTCAAATAACCTTATGTATTGGAGTAATTAGCCGCGTAGTTACTCGTTCCCTTAGGAGGAGAGGGAGAGATGTTCAGAGAGAAGTGTCCAGTGAGAAAACGTCAAAGGGGATGATGTCCGCAGGTTAAGATTAAGATTAGGACTATTCTCTCCTATTCCCTCATATCATATCACCTCATGCCTTCTTTTTCCTTCTCTCATTCCCTCACTCCATCTCCTCATACCCACCATACCCTGCGTGGCTCTTCTCTCCTCTCCTCTCTCCCTTTCTCTCACCTCATACTCTCACCTTCTTATATCACCCTCCTCCTCCTCTTCCTTCTCCTCTTCCTATTTTCCTCATCCCCTCATCTCTCCAGCATCTTAACCCTCCAACCCCCAAATCCTGTGCCTCCCTTCTCCTCTCTCCCTCTCCCTCTTACCTCATACTCTCACCCACTTATACCCCCATCCTTCTCCTGCATCTACTTCCCTCATCCCCTCATCCCTTCAGCATCTTGAGCCTCCATCCTTGCAATACTCCTCCCCCCGCCCCCCCCCTCTCTCTCTCTCTCTCTCTCTCTCTCTCGCCCGAACTTTTGTCCCCAGCAACTTCACGTTATACCGTATTGTTAATTTTGTTCCACAACTTCCTCTCTTCATCGGCTTCGTCTGGGACCCTCAGTTTTGGAGGCAAGTATTGATCGCCCCCCCACCTCATGCACCCTTCCACCCCCCCACCACCACCCCCCACCACCCCCCTCCTCCAACACCCCCTCCACTTGACTATGAAACCCCCGCTCCCTCCCCCGGGCCTCCCCCTGTGGCTCCCCTGATGACAAGTGGACCAGACGCCACCTCCGAAAGTTTTTACAAGTTTTCCCTCCGGCAGCGACCCGACGAAGGTGCCGCTACGAGAGAGAGAGAGAGAGAGAGAGAGAGAGAGAGAGAGAGAGAGAGAGAGAGAGAGAGAGAGAGAGAGAGAGAGCCGAGGAGAGAGGGGGGTGGGGGGCGACTTGCATACCAAATATTGCAATAACATACAAGTCATCAATAATCAGAAAATTCGCTATACATAACAGTTGCAAGTCAAGACAAGAATTACGTGAAATATCAAAGATGGGAAGAAAGGGAGGAAGGACGGAAGGAAGGGAGGAAAGAAGGAAGGAAGGAAGGAGGGAAGGAAGGAAGAATTGGAGGACAGAAAGAATTGAAGAAGGACAGAATAAAGAAAAGAAAAAGGTAAGAAAAACATAATGAAATAAGAAGCAAGGAAAGAAAGAATAGGATATATTGAAAAAAAGAATCTGAAAAGAGTTAGTTCAATCACATCCTTTACCAATTCTCACTGTTACCCAATACTTAAAGCAACAAAGCCATTAAGGAGAAAAATATAAAGAGCAACCATTATGCTTTACTCTCGCTACATCGCACACTGAAGCGACAGATACAGTTAAATACCCGTAGAGAAAACTTAATGATCCATACACACTTGAGATTTGATCCCACTGGAAATAGGTTCCGTTGGTTGGTTGGTATATAAAATGTAGTTCAAGTGGAATTCAACCGTATATATCTACACATTTCAATCTTTTACCTGTGTTCCTTTTAATTAACTTAACGATTAAAAGGGATTCCAAGTTGTCCTAAAGTTATTATAAGTTTGAATATGCTCCATTAGCAAGCAAATTGACGTTAATGAGAAAAGTGTATCGTCATTTACGAAACAAAACTAAAAGTGACGATCGTTGAGACATCATGAAAGATTGGGTAGGTAAAGTTAGGCAGTTTAAGGTCACTTATTGAGGCATCACCAAGCGTAGATCATGGTTAAGTAGGTTAGAATCGTGTTATATAAGGATATGGATTCCTCACCAAGGTTAGGTACGGAGAAGTTTCCTTAGCTTAAACGCCATCAAGATTACATTATAGTTGATTAGTTTACACATTACCAAGATTACTTCATTGTTCGCTACGTTAAAGTCACGTGATGTAAGGATTATATTCAGCCAACTGATTCATCACCAAGGTTATGCATAGAGAAGTTTAGTTACTTTAGACACCATCAACATCACACTATATTAGATCAATTTACACATTATCATCTTTATATTATTGTAAAGTTAAAGTCACGTGATGTATGAGGATATGATTAGCCAGTTGGAGGATCACCAAGATTAGATTATGGTTGGCCAGGCTAAGGTCACGTTATGTAAAGATTTATTTGACTTGTCTTTACAACTTTTTTCCTTCAGATTATGGGTAAAAAAATAATAACAGATGGTGACTGCCGCTGGCTTTACGAGAACGCAGCGATGGAGAGCTAACCCAAGATCAATAGAAAACAAACTATAAAAGGGAAAAAATCGGAAAAAAAATTGCTGACTGATAAAAAAGAGAAAAGCAGAAAGATACGAGTGGAGAATGTTGGGAGAGACTTTTGTCCCGCGATGTTCTGGTTACTGCAGCCGATGATGACTATGACTGAAGAATATCTGTTTACTTTAACTCTATTGTATCAAGGCTAAGACAAAAGAAACATCAATAAAAATGGACATACGACGGGTTATCATAACTATACAATTAACAGACAGAGAGAGAGAGAGAGAGAGACAGACAGACAGACAACAATAGCACCACCCTCTGAAAAACCAAGAATACCCAACCACTGGCCTTGCAATCGGCTGGCGGGAATCGACCTCGAGACACGCTACACCAAGGCCGCCGCCACCCCTAAACTCCCCCTCCTAGCCCCACCACCCTCGGGAAACCCTCACCCCCCCCCCACACACACACACAGACACATACTGGCAGAAACATGATTTATAGGTCACGGCATTAGGAAAGTATCATGCATTAATTACATAAAGCATTGTACCAGTGTAAAATCTTCAATTTATTGATTGCAGTATTAAAAAAAAGTCGAGGGCGAGGTAAAAAAAATAAACTAAAATGCGTTTGTTGTTGTGATATCATAGAATAATATGAAACGTTGAACTGATAGAAAACTACTAAAAATAAAACATGAAGCCAATCAAAATTCAACAAATACATTGAAAATTTAAACACACACACACACACACACACACACAC
>CM035191.1:15649916-15667416 GCA_020233015.1 Callinectes sapidus
CGGCTTGATGAAAGTGCACACAATGGGGAGTGCTAAAAAGATGGTCAATTTTCACAAAGCTGGCAGCAGAAAGATTGACTCAAATGTGCTGGTGTGGTGGCACCTTTATGTTAGCTTAGCTTGTTGGCTTAGACTTCTCTAGCCAGGATGATGGGGGAATGGAAGTTTAGCTTCCATGGGAACTCAAAATTCTTATCTAAAGACAATTTCCCTGGATTTTAGTGGAATCTGGTAAATTTTCCAAAATTCTCAAAAATATTCCTAAAATTTTGGGGACCAATTTCTTTTTTTCTTGTCATTTTGGCTTCCTAACTCAAAAATTCTGACAATTCACAAGTTTACATAAAAATTATTTATCTGATCTGACTCTTGTCTTTCTTTGGTGAGACATAAATAAATGGAATGATAGTTTTCAGGTGATGACTCTTTTCAACTAATGCCTGCCTCCCAATACTCAATGACTCAGGCCAACATTGGGTCAAGCTAAGTAATTCTTTAGGAATTTGACATTTTTGCAAAATACACCTCTAATACAGCATTTTGGAATCAAATTATATAAGATAATTATTGTGTCAAATACTTATTCAAATACAGTTACAGAACTTTAAATGAAAAATTATTACATCAATTATGAAATCATGTAGTGCCACCATGCAGCTCAGCAGGCACTGGCATGCAAACAGCAGCCTTCCCATTCCCGCCCTTGACCGACCCCTACGGTGACACTGCATTATAAAGTAACTCCACAGTGCTAGATCAAATCAATCTTCTGAGTGGACACCAAGTTAGATGGAAATCGCGCTGTAAAAAAATGTGTTATAAGTGGCCCCACTGTACATATATGGTTCTGTTGAGTAGTAGTAAGACAAATGAGTGTAAAGATGGAAAGGAAAAATTTGGGCTGGGTTAGGGATACGTTTACTCCAGCGTTTCAACAGAATGTCTTCTTCAGAGAGTGAGTGACAGACATGGAGAGAACAGCTGCTTATATTCACTCATGGTGGATCACCTGTGTGGACGTCTGCCAGGGCTGCCAGGGGAGCTCCCCTGGCAGCCCTGGCAGACGTCCACACAGGTGATCCACCATGAGTGAATATAAGCAGCTGTTCTCTCCATGTCTGTCACTCACTCTCTGAAGAAGACATTCTGTTGAAACGCTGGAGTAAAAGTATCCCTAACCCAGCCCAAATTTTTCCTTTCCATCTTTGCACTCATATATGGTTCTATCAAGGTTTCATACAAGAAACACTGGATGATGGTTTCAGCCACCACCGAGAGACCTCCGTGGTGCTGCACACAGACTCCATGACTGGTCTGCAGGTCTTTCAGCAACCCCTATCCAGCAACAATGCTGGGCTCGTCACCGCCATCCTGGGCAGCTTCCAGAGTCTCACCGCACAGGGGCAGCTCAGGTAAGGCTCGACTGGATATCAAGTCATGTGGGGGTGGCGGGCAATGAGGCTGCTGACGCTGCCGCCAGGAGAGTCGCACCCTGTCGCCAGGTGACTTGAAATATGCCTCCAAGTCTGTGTCACGTAAAAGGCCAGAGGAAGGTGCACTGCAACCTGGCACACCCACCAACTACAGAAGAGAAGAAGGAAGCAGGCAGCATGGTAAGCCACCACCACAGCCTATCAGCCCCTTGATGCCTCCCAGCAACAGCCCAGGGTGGACGGAGTGATACTGCAGGGCGTGAGGTTGGGCTACTGCACCAGGAAGGAACTATTCGGCAGCTTCCGAGGGGAGGAGTGGACTCACTACAGGAGGCACAACCGCCACCCACTGTTGCACTACCTCCTGTCCTATCTGCCAACAGCCACCTTCAGACCAGCATGGCCACCACCCACCCAGCCTGAGGAGACCATGGTCTCCTCACCATCTGTGAGGCCAGGGCTGCCCTTCTTGTTTGCTATACACCCTCAGACATGATGCTGCAAGTGCTAGGGGTAGCACCTCCACCTCACTAGCCATCTAAACAGCCACCACAGCTGCAGCACCTCAGAGGCTGCCAAGCAGCACATCTCGCCACCCCACTGGTAGGCTGGTGCCCCCTTTGTGTATATGTATATATGTATGTATTTATCTATCTTTGTATATAATTATGTATTCATGTATGCCCAATAAACCTTTAATAACTAAACCAGTGGTTCTTAACCTGGGTTCGATCGAACCCCAGGGGTTCGGTGAGTCAGTTTCAGGGGTTCGGTGGTTTGGCTCACCCCACTCGTATGATTCGTGAAGTCATGCTCTGCTTGGCCATCATTGGCTGCAGCTGATCACGACACATCGCTTGGCCTTGATATCTGAGCTGCTGGCAACTCACTCCACTCAGTATGCATGGTACAGTTTGTGCACTAATACAGTATATAGTAATTATAGTTAAATACATAGGTTTTGAATTTGAAGGAAAAAAAACATTTTATTTTTCCAACTATGAAGGGTTCAATGAATGCATGTATGGAACTTGTGGGTTCAGTACCTCCAACAAGGCTAAGAACCACTGAACTAAACTAATACTGCAATAGGTCTGGGAATGTGCAGTGTCTGTCCAGTTTTCTTAAAGTCCAGTAAGCTCTGGCAAGCTCCAGAGCTCCATTACACTCAGGAATTAGCAGTACACTAACTTTGAGTAATTGCTGGAGAGGATGCTTATTGTGTCTACATTTCTTTTGTCCAATAACATGCCACCACCTCTTAACTCTTTCACTGCAATGCACACCACAACACAGACCTGAAACAGTGAAATCTTAAGAAAAATCGAGAAGAGAGATAGAAAAGATCATTAAAAAGAGTATATTGAACAGTTCCTTAGTTAGTAGAATGCTCTGAGATGGCAGCGAGTTAAGGAGAAACATCTCAGTGGTGGTTTGTTGATAAGGAAGATGAACCAAATCGCAGGAAAAGTGTTAACACAAGCTGCACCAATGGGAATTTTCTGTATGTATTCATAGGTGAGGCACAGCTGAGCAAACAGGTGCACAAAGACATCTGTGTGCTCAGTTCAGCAATGGCTACCATTGAAATAACTTGTGAAGGTTGCAAATTCGATTACTGAGAAGTTTTCAAAAGACAACATGTGTTATCAGTTTCTGGGGGAACACAGGATCCTACCAGGTGTTCAGTGTCCAAAGAGCCACACACCATGTACTTGGTCTGACAGCAACGTCTGATAGTGACTGCAAGGATAAGATGTGCTGGAATCACCACGGGATGGATTTGTTGTGGAAGACACTAAACAAAATGACACTCAAGTAGAGAATGACCCACAGCAAGGATTTATGAATTTATACTGGAGGATGGTGTATTGGTGGAGATTGGGCTTATTCTATGAAACTATAAGAGAACCAGGTTTTAGTGTGGGGGAGGTCCAGGGAGGCACAGCCCCCCAGCTAGAATACATTAGGTCAGATTTATGTTATAAATTATGTTAGGTTAGGTGTTAGCATAGGTTTGGTTAAATTAGAATGCATTCATGGCTGTGTACGTTTAGATCACAAACCTAGGGGGTGCATTCCCCCCAATGATATGTTGCGTTAGGTTAGTGTTGAAGTGGGAGTGTCGGGGGGGGGGGGGGGCACAGCTTAACAGGCTTACAAAAACCTTAATATGTAAAATTTCCTAGATTTAAGGAAACTTCCCTAGATTTAGGGAAGTTATCTAAACATATATAGAAATACCCGTAATTTTTCGAAGGCCATATGTCACTCATATATGTCTCCCCCTCCCCCCTAGAAAAAAAAAAAAAAACATCCTAAAGACCCCACAAGTTGTTGGATAAAATATATATGAAACGGTATAATTGCAGTTTCAACCAATATCCCCCACGTCATAATTTACCATCTGAACGTCTATATTGCACTGTTAGGAGCATTTCAATGGCTCATCACTTCACTGCAGTCACCGAGACATGTTCACTATAACCTTACAGCGAAGCACATCTTTCCTGCCACACCCGTAAAGCCCACCAGCACACAGTATTAAGCAGAACACCATCTTGACTTCAATATCTGATCTCATTTACAAGAAAACAAGTACTTCAAACAATATAATTTCAACATACTACTTCATCTAGAGGGAGAAGACCATGAACACGTCACTGACACCTGCTACAAAGATATGTAAACAAATATTCCTGTTTTTGTGATCTTGGTCTTGATGCTTCAAGTACCTCGGAACTTCTTAGGTAGGCGATCAGGCCTTTGTATCGACAGCTTCTGTAGGCATTGAAGGTAAAAAATATATAGACCATACCCTCTCTTTTGTATTACTAATTTCTACATCTAGCACACCACATTCTCTTCACAACTTCAATCATCATTTCACTCTCCCCACATAGTCCCAGCAACAACATCCATTCCCTTTTGGCCTTCTCCATCCCGGCATTCTCCAATCCAATCAGGGTAAATTTATAGTTTAGTACAATATCCCCTATCTCTACCATCACCCCCCAACCCCTCCAACAAGCTTGGGGGGGGGGGAATGCATATATGAACGATATACGATATATGACATTTTTAAAAACATATACGGGAATTTCCCTCAATCTTGGGAAAGTTTTCATAATTAACCAAACCCTATCATAAACCCAACCTAATGTAACTTATAGATTCATACAATGAACACTAGATGGTTTTGGCCACCGTCGGGTTGTTCTTACTATTTACAAAATATCATGTCGGAAATTAATAATAGCTCTGCAAAAGATCCGGGAATGTGCCGTGTCTGTCGAGTTTTTTCAAGTCCGACCGCCCGGCTAGGTTACATTAGGTTAGGTTTATGTTAGGGTTTGGTTAATTATGAAAACTTTCCCTAGATTTAGGGAAATTCTTGAAACATAGAGAAATTCCCGCAGATTTTTTAAAAGGTCACATATTGTTCATAGATGCATCCCCCCCCCCAAACCCCCGAATCTCCAAAGAGTTAGGGGATATTGTACTATTAAACTGTAAATTTACCACCTGCTCTCCCATCTTAACCAGTCCCTCCCTTTGCTGGTCGGGACAGATTACCAGCGGCTTAATTAACTGCTCACCTAACAGCGCTGGAATCCAGTGAGTCCGAACCTATCGGCGAGAAAAGAAGAAGAAAAGAAAAGCATCCTCATCCCTTCTATTCGGTTACGCCAAGGACTTACCCTATAACCGCAGCACCGCAGCTTCTTTGTGTCCAACGCGGAAGGTTTTCGAACCCCCCCCAAACACCTTGCTTTTCACGAGATTTGCAGTCCCGGTTGAAACTTGGCACACTTCACATTACTTAGAATAACACCGTCTGGCTAAGAATAGTATGCTTTGTCACATGTTTTTCTTATTAATGCTGTTTAACCAAATGAACACCTTCATTGCCGGACAGGGCGAGGGAATGGTCAGAACTGCCACATGGCGGACAGTCAGCCTTCACTTACAGATAGAAAGCCATTTGATCGGCTGATATTTTCCCGTAATTTTTCATTGGCTGCGAAGAACTTCCAGCGCATGCGCACTTCCAGTCAAGGTTCAGAATCACGCTCGAACAAATACTTTTTCGAAGAACTGAAATTCGAAACAATTCAGAATAACAATGACACTCAGAAATTCTTGAAATTATTATGGCCCAAAGCAACACAAATATCTCCAAATATACCCATCTACGACAAAAAATTAGAAGTGGTCTTACAGAATCCAGTAAAGTAAGCAAATATTTTCCCAGGTTTCTAGACTAGAGGCTATTATAGGATTATATCTAGAGATGTTTTGAGTGAAGTGCCGGTGTCTAGAAACTTTTTTTTTTTATTTATATAATATATAGGCTACATTCATTAGTAAAAGCCAGCAATGTATGTGTGACCCGACCAAAATATTCTTGTCAGTCACTTTATCCCTTCTTGTAGCTATCTACTATAATAGGTCAAATGTTTGTCATATCTGCCTACCGAAAAACCAGCATCTCCCCCCCACCACACACACACACACACACACACACACTTGGTGGGGAAGTACTTGATATAAACAAAAAAGAAGAAGAAAAAGAAAGAATATATATATATATATATATATATATATACAAAAGAAAAAATATATATACATTTTCTGAACACATTTGATTATTTTAATTTATCAACTGTATCAATAATATCATTCTTTTTTTTTTAAGTCTAGATTTTGTTAATTATGCGGTGCGCTTTCTTAAATCTACAAGTATACAATGTCACTTATTCAGAGTTTATATGGATGCCACTTAGTGATCAATTCAACATTTCACACTTACATTCACGAAGCACTATTAATAATCTAGTACTAGCACACACCACAACTAGGCCACCTCCCAGGAATAATGTGGTAAACATTCACATTTTCCGTCACAATACCTCAACTTCCTACACATAGCATCGATTTTTAGTTCACTGCTTACTTCCCCATATGATCTTAATATTATTCGCCTGAGTAAAACTGGCGTTTTATCAATAAAGTTGATGATCAAGTAAGGACATACAGGATACCAGAACAGAGGAACCAGTCACACGCCAACCAGCAGGTTTTACCTACAATTCCTTCCCCTACACATTACATGAGAAAATGACTGACATTCATTATCTATTGCAAATAATATATGTAAAATGATAATTAATAAACAATATCTGTTGTCGATTATACATGGCATTATTATTATTATTATTTTTTTTTTACTGAGTTTGGATGATCACATCTCCTACAGAGGGACTCCCACCAAATAAGTGACACTGAAAATAATAATAATAAATAATAAAAAAGTATCACAACTTTTCAGGAAATCCTTAAATTAAAGAGGACTACCAATTTTCAGTTTCGGTTGTTAAAGTAAACCAATCAATCATGTGTTGATAGATTGTTTCCTGAGGTGATGAGTGGTAAACCGTGTGTGTACAGTACTGTCACTCATCACTTCCCTGTGTAGGGATATTCTACTGGACCACCGCGACAGTTACGCTTGAGATCCTTACTCTTCTACACTGATTATATTCATTGAGCCACCCTATACCGTTCCTACTGGCATGGAAAGAACGGCAATGCACCATTCCCTGACAAGTTCTGAAAAAAACATGGCCCTAACATATATTTATTGAGTAATAAGCTTTTCATCAGGAAATAGAATACTTGTTTACTTATGGAAAAAAAGTTTTGCAAGAGGTAGAGTTTCATACTGATTCACTTCATATTCACTATAATTACCAGTACCTGCTTTTCATTGTCTACTTAATATTATAATAGGATATTAAGGCTCATAAGTATGGGATAAAACTATTTTTTATTCTATTTTCTTCATTGTTTTGAGGAAAAAACTACAATTGATAAACCCTCTGCTGTGTATGATGTAATATCAATTTAGCAACTGTCTGCCGTATATAGTCTAACAGGTACAAGACCATATTACAATCTAAGGTCATTATTATACATAACCATATATATGTGATATTAATACAATTAATCTATTTATATGAAAGTAACAACAGGCAGTCTGAAGCTGTAAATGAACTACAGAGGCAAGAACACTTAGATAATGTCACCAGTGGTAGTTTGCACACTTCACTACTCGTGATGCAAATGCTAGAATCCTATATTCTGTTACAAAACACCACTCTTTAAATTATGAGTGTGAATGCATTTGCATGGAATTCCTCAACTCAAATTACCTTGCAAAGCATACAATTTCAGAGCACAGAAAGCTTAGGGATTGTAACCAGAGATAATTTATCATAACAGCTGCTAGCTAATGCATTAATGTAAACTTAATGTAAAATGCAACTGCATTCACAAGACAGTATATAGTTTCTCAAATGTACTTGAAAGGGATATGCAGTGTTGATGACACAGTTGACAGGCATTATGTCAACAGACAGCAATACAGCCAGTTGTGTGCAGTACATCAAAGGTACACAGAGTATGCAGCACACAGCCTGCCTCATTTGCCTAATGAGACAGCACAAAGTTCAAGTCACAGGAATGATGACATACAAAATGGTCTACACGTCTCCTACAGTGCTAGGCAACAGATATACTTGCCTGTAACATGCACACTCATGAACTTTAAATGCATACCACAGGAATCTTAGGGAAAGATATACACAAAAATTGGTCAAACAGCCTTGCATAACTGTAAGGATATACATAATAATAGCTATGTAAGTTCTTATGATGTATGAAGAAATTCAAAGCTCACAATGTTAAATTGAACACATTATTATGTGCATAAACAGGACAAGAAGCTAGTTCTTAACTATCCTGATTCTTCAGTAGTTTTCTGGAGTAAAGGCATGTAAGTACTTCATTGTACATCCAATCCAATAACAGCTAACATTAGGTAATATTGTCAGCATCAATATGAGGAGTTCATAGGTTGAGAAACTTGCACTTTTCTTTTATAAAGTTGGAATTTTCAAGCCCTGGCCCACTCTTCTACTGACCCTTAATGCTAAATTCAGGTACCTTACATTTAGCACAGTTCAGCATTTATATGGTTAAGGTATATTTTGTAAGTATGAAATATTTGGAAGCTTCATACACTGTATTATGTGTAAAGCATCCCACAAAACTGTTAACATAGGATGTAGGAATTCCTTCTCATTACAATTCTGAATCCAAGTTCTTCTGAATATAAAGCATTCAAGAAAACAAAAGTAAAGATTTAGGTATTTTCTGGTATAATAATTTATACTACAGTTAGTAACATATTAAAATAATGGATTCTGTAGCTAACAACCATATTGGCAACTTTGACAACTTATCACAGTTCATGCATTACCCGCGCATGTCAGAACAACAATGCACAAGACATGGACTGGGATGCCTCCCTCTAACACTCAACAATCATTCCATCAGCTGCACTTCAAAATAAACAATCTGTATAGAATAACTCTGAATGCAAGACTTCATCTGACTGAGGAAAGTCAGAATGCTTCTATGATATTCTCAGCCACCTACGTGATAGGAAGAGAGGTATCAATACAGCACCCTTCAAAACAGTGTGAAAGGTCAGCTTTCCGTGGACCTTCCATGAGTTACATTGGGCAAAGGTTTACCAAATTCAATCAGATCTTATGTGGCTCATGCTTTGACAAAAGAGCCTCAAGGAGCCTTAGCTTTGCCTTGGCATGTTTGTAGTCCAGGTAGGTTTGTTCCATGGGTCCTCTGTCTTCCTTCTGCACCTTGCGACCCATTTCTCTTTCAAATTTTTCCTCATAATCTCTGAGTGTTCTTCTAAGCTTCTTCTTTTCTTCACGAGCTTCCTTCTTCCTCTCTCTTAGTTCACTTATGGGCAGGGCATGGAGGTCTCCCAGGGCTAGTGATCTTTGTCCTTCCTTTGGATCATTGCTTGGAGTATCTATTTGAGTGAAGTTTGTGTTGGGGGCGTTGTCAGTGACAGGTGTGTTGCTGGGTGCCAGGATGAGCTTCTCACCTTCGTCTCCTTGTAATGAGCTGCGGTGTTGTGGTGAGGCAAGGGTGAAATCCATAGCCACATGTTCAATGATGGGTGGAAGTTCAACCATGTTCTCCTTTGTTCTCTGAAAATAAATATGGATTCATTAGCACACAGAGAAATGAATAAGTGGAGAAATTTTTTTTATTATGAAATGAAAGTGTGTGAAAATAAAACATGGATAAAAGAATTACTATGAATTAATCAAAAACATGTTTTAGTTACCAAAATTAAACTTTCTCAAGTAATTTTGATAATTACTAATATATATCAAGATATTCCATGCATGTTAGACTAAAGAAAAATGTGTAATTAAAAGTGACAGGCCACCTATATAAAGTTACAATGCAATAATATAAAGATTGATGAAGATAAAAGTAAGTGATACACACAACAGCTTTCAAAACTTACAGCTCTCATGACAATTCTCTTCACTTGACGGTAACGGTCGTATAGAGGGCGAGCAAGATCTCGGTCCTCTCGGGTGGTTGGTCGGCCGTGCAGTGACTCATAATAAAGGAGAGCTTTCTGCAGGGCTGTCTTCTCATCCTGCATTTCTGTACAGTTCATGCTCTTGAGTTCCATTGGACGTCCCACAGCTGATCTCTTGTCTCTTAGCCGGTCCTCCACTTGCCTCAACGTATCAGCAGTGCAGGAGCCAGTGGATGTAGACTTTCCTCCAGGATTGGTAGATTCTTGGCACCGCAATAGGGAGAGTGGAAACACATTTGGTACGGACACAAGACCTGCTACATCATCCTTCATTTCTGTTGAAGAATAAAAATTTCAAATTAAGTTGTTTGTAATACGTAATTTTTTATACATGTAAAATTATAATTGATCATTCAAGTCTGACACTGTTGCAGACTCAAAGAGCATACTGATGAGGCTCAACTAATAGCAACCACGTATCTGGTAGACATCATTCTAATTATGATATTTGTATGAACTGAGCTGGTTCATCTATCAGAAGCTTGCCAAGTTACAAGCTTCAGCTGCATCTCTGTAAATGCATTACAGTACAAATTTCAAAACTATTCTATACTTACGTTTCAGTTCTTTCCTGGCCTTGCTCAATTCACTCATGTACCTCTTGATTTCTTTGTGCTTCATCTTCTCACTGTGTGAAGGACGGTATCCTGCAGTGGCTTCAAATTCTTCTTCATAGCGCTTGATCTTCTTCTTGATGGTGTTGATGTTCTTCATGAGTATCTTGACAGCACCTTGTCCTGGTGGAGGACTGTGGTCATCTTGTCCTGGGGGAGGTCTGGTATCAATAAATGCCTGAGACGACCTTGGAGACACCATCACATCATCTTCATCACGGTACCAGCTGTTCTGCACTCCTGAGTCATCATCAAAGCGGCTGGGGATGAAAGGTTACAAAAATTACTCAAACAAATGGATAAACATTCAGCTTAAGAAATATTTCACAAATAATTCAAATAATTCAAGTTTCAAACTAGTTATTCAGAACATCACTACTTATGATATGATTTCCCAGTCTAAACCTAACCTAGCCCCCAAAATAAAGTGCAAGTTAATATTTTTCTTTTTACTAATAAATATTTCTAATGCATATAAGAAAAAAATCAAGAATAACTTGAAGTATTTATTACCTGTATCTAGGGGCAGTTCTGTGCCAGGAGTCACACAGATTGGCATCTCGCATCCCCCATGAGCCTCGGTCACTGGTTACTGGTTCACTTGCATCCACCAGCTCACTCAAGCCAGAGGATGGGCTCTGAAGAGATAAATAAAATCACTTGAGCATTTATTTTCATCTACAATACCTCAAGACATCAGTACTTAGCATGTGAAACACCAGCCTAACTGTTCACACTACATATTTCAATGATTACTCACATGGATAGCTGCCCTCAGACCCATGGTGCACGGCATGACGTCAGTAGGAATGGGGTCGTAGCGGGTGGGCTCGTCATCTGAGGTAAGCGAGCTGAAGCATGAAGAAGACTTTTCCTCTTCCGCTGACTGTGACTGACTCCCACTGTCCTGTTGACAAAGATAAACACTCTTGGTGAGGGAAACCGAACTACTGCTTATTAGTATTTCTTCTAAGCTGGATTCAAGTAGCATACAAACTGAATGAATATAAAAAAAATCAGATTGAATTCATAAAATTGATATAAACCTATTAATGGTATTCTGGATTAAAAAAAAAAAAAAAAAAAATCTTTAAAACTACAACCCCATTCAGAAAGGAGTGTCATTCTCATCATCTTTTACAAAAATCATCAGATAAATGAACGAACAAACATGCCTATGAGATATGAAAGTCATGATGTTCTGGAATGTTCCACTGAGCAGCAACAGCATTACATTTCAAACACAAGAATGTCAATCATTTTATCCTGCACACAAAAAAAAAAAAATACTATTGAAACTGTAAATAAATAGATGAAGAGGTGAGATGAGTCAAACCCATGCACGAGTTCATTATTTTCATGATTAACATCATGTTCACTCGCTAAACACAGTAACCGAACACGATCACGGTATAAGTTGGATTTGGTCTGTTCTGCCTAATTATTACAATGTTACTACGTCTATCAGTTAATAGACTAATACAAGAAGAAAGCTCTCACAAACAAGTGGTGAGGATGTTGTCTGTGTGCGTGTACAAGATGAAGTGTAAACTCCTTAGAGTTAACGAAAGTCGGAGGATAGGAGGAGGCACGGAGCGGGCAGCACATAAGGAGGGAGGCATTCAAGATGGTACAGATGGATGGGAACAGAGATTTCTAGGCTGCATACGTAGTAATCTTCTATGTATTATTCTGACACAAACGCATAAGAGTAAGCAGTAGCGACAATCATAATCATGTCTAACACGATAATCCATAGTCTAGCAAAGGCCGCTTACCTCCCATGGCGTGCTGCACACGTTTGTCCACCTTGGTTCCTGCTCCAGTATCATCCTCACTAATATCAACTACCAGTGAAAAAATATATCAGTTTTTATTGTTAACGAATCACTACGAGAACAAAGTTTATCACAGATGATATCACAATAGTTTGAACACAAGTTTGTACGCGAACTAAGTGCGGCTGCGATCAGCGAAGGACTGGTCACGAGCAACTTGCTCGTTGTAGATCAGTTTGTCACTGTTTCATGTACTTCATCTAACGAGAGGAAACACCACTTTATCTTGTCACCAACGCTGTAGTAATATAGAGCACACGTGCAAGAAGTATCGCTGGGAGCGTGGCTAGGCGCGTCCACTTACCACAAGCCGCAGAGAGCTACTGAACCAACTGTGTGCACCACTCGAGCAACAGCCGCTTACGTCACCACATCACCACTGCCCACATTCCACCACCCTGTTTAGTTTAGCCTCCGGGGGTAGCCTCAGCAAACTTACAGGCACTGCCCGAGTCGACTTTTAACCTTTAAAGCGGATTGTCTTGGTGTGAAGACCTTTCATGCAGAGAAGCGTGGCGCAGATTTAAAAGACTAAGGACACCTGTACACGGGGTTGGCAGTACTGGCGCAAACCTGGCTGTGCGTCATGGCCGCCCCCTGCGTTTGCCAACTTTTCGACCTTCCCGATTGTCCATCGCGCCTTCACACCCAGACACCAAATAATGAAATAGTTTTTCGATTAACTAGTGGACGAGACCTTTTGTGTCTTCATAATTTACAGAAAGAATAAATAATATACTAATATATAAACATAGCTAAAGCAAAAGCAAAACCAAAAAAGTAAAATTTATTGTTACTATTTTAACTGGAGCTAGGAGAGCGATAAAACGTCACATTTGTGTGATTTTTTTTTTTTTTTTTTTTTCAAATGCCGCCAAAACAACATTTACCATATAGTGCACACACACATGTGCGAGCGCTCCTCATGCGTATATACAAAAAAATCTCAAATTGAATTAGAAAGGGGATAAAAAGGATAAAGATGTATAATCAAACTATGTACGCGGTACGGAATAAACGAGTGTCAGCAATAAACGAACGGAAATGAAAGGAAACATCTGTGGTGTGTGAGCAGTGGCGGTGGCGATGTAGAAAAGGATGATGGGGGGAGGGGGTGGGGGGCGTGAAGTGGATGCTTCCGAAAAGAGGAAACACCATCGAATGAGACGCATGGCAACAAAGACTACCTTAATATCACATGGTACTGTTCATTTTACATTAACAGAAATAAAACAAGATAGCTGCCTCATTCCCACATCCTGAGGCGCCCTAGGTCACGTGTTAAAACCATAATGCTTGAAGTTACTACTATTTCAGGATGACTAAGGAAGAATGTAAAATTCAGTAAAGCACCATGATTCTAATATATATATATATATATATATATATATATATATATATATATATATATATATATATATATATATATATATAATATTAATAGTACAACTGTTTATCTGCCCTTAGGCTACACAGATGTTTGCCTTTTTTTATTGTTCCACGTTCTCGATTTATAGACTTCTCTATAAATAACCTGCACAACGAATAATTCCTTTAGTAAAACTAATCTATATAACATTTAACAAAGCAAATGAGAGAGAGAGAGAGAGAGAGAGAGAGAGAGAGAGAGAGAGAGAGAGAGAGAGAGAGAGAGAGAGAGAGAGAGAGAGAGAGAGAGAGAGAAACATATCAATTTTACAAGAGCAACAAAAGATGAATACAAATGTGACTTGGACCGCTTAGTTGAGACACTGGGCAAAGGAACAAAGGCTGGGAAGGAACACAACTATAGTTAAAGTGTGTGTATGTGTGTGTGTGTGTGTGTTTCAGCCACTGCACGTGCACAAGATAAGCCTCGTGTGTTACCTTTCCTTAATCCCTTAACCTGTAACGCTTTACGCTAATGAAACATCCGCATTATTCCTTTACTGAGCCTCCTTTGCTTGTTCACAATCTGTCATGGCATTGCATCCTCCCTCATGCTATTGGAACTCTATACTTGATCAAAGTCTATTGGGAAGCATAAACTTTTCACATTATTGGTGTGTGTGTGTGTGTGTGTGTGTGTGTGTGTGTGTGTGTGTGTGTGTGTGTGTGTGTGTGTGTGTGTGTGCGTGCGTGCGCGCACACGAGTTGTTTTGCAAGTTTACAATACAACGACACGTGGTGACACGCAATGATAAGTCTTCTCTTTCTTCCTCGTCTTGCTCACACTATTTTAGCATAACATCCTGCCTGCATTACTGAGGAGTGAAAAGCAGAGTTATTTTCATCGTGTCCCAGAAGCCACTACCAAACTAATACTGGTCTCTGACTCACCGCTGTTCCGTGCCTCACCTCGCCTTGCCTCACCTACACATCTGGATATCCCACACTGGTCTCCATTCACACATTTACCTCTTCCGCCGCACTCCCTTTACTTATAAACTACACATCTATCATTTCCTACAACGTGGAATTTTCCTATTTCACAACTGTATATGCTTCGATGTTTTATTAAATACCAACAACTTTCCTACTTTTTTTCCATCCGTTTCTTTTCTTTTCCTGGACAATCCTCAAACGTTCCGATGTTAAACTTCTTTTTTTTCATCAATTGAGCTTTTACTTCCTAGTGAGAGTAATCGTGACTCAGTCTGCTGGTCTCTTCCTGTCCCTGGCTTGGCACGGCGCGGAACAAGAGTGGGCGGAGCAACACTTCCAAAAGGAGAGCGGCAAGAACTGTCAATAGCGACCCCTTCCATCATGGCTGTCTGCTATACTTTACCTATCCTACACCCACTCTGTCTCTCCCGCTAAGTCCCATTCATCAGTCCTTTTTTTCTCTCCGCTTCTTCACCGTTAGTTGCATGGCGCGCATCCCTTGATGATAGCGTCATGCTAACACTGGTGATGAGAGGCAGGTTCTCCGCGGACTTGCTGATTCCCTTCCGCACCTTTGTTCCCTACTTCTCCAAGTCAGCAGCAGTGTGAGTGCTGAATAGAAACATCTTCGTGGATGTCTCGCCCTCTGTCGTCTCTGCTTCCTGTTTACACACACACACACACACACACACACACACACACACACACACACACACACACACACACTTCTTTACATTCATTTTCCTTCTTCATTTGCCATATTTTTCTCTTGTTGATTTCACATGTTTTTTGTATTTTGTTTTACTATAAATTATAATTTTTCTTATGCATTCGCGTTCCATTTTCCTCCCCTTTCGATGGCAATTAGTTTTGTGCAGCACCTGCACTTTCAATTCAGCAACATTTATTTTCATACCCTGCATAACCATGCGACTCGTGATAATTCACGCCCGTAGTGCCAAGTATCTTATACAGTCCCTCCAACACAGAGAAATGATGGAATGAGGAGTGGTGTACTTTGAAAATGATAATGAGGAGAGGATATCAATACATCGGGGGAAAAAAGTGTATGTGGTAATGCAGGATGCCGAGTTGTAAATAAATAAATAAATAAATAAATAACGGAGGTAATTAACATGAAAGGGATTAAAATGATACCAAGTAGTGATATGTATAGCGGTAAGAAGAAAAGGAGGTACCGACAGAGAGAATGACGGGATTGGATAACGGGGGAAATTAACAAACGAAACTAATCTCGGTGTATTTACCTGTGGGCTGTGGACGTGGTGTCTCTTCTTGGTTCTCCTTCTGTTGCGGCGGGACGGGGGCGGGAAGTTCCTGGGGAAGAACCTTTCACTGAGTCTCCTCTCCTCGTGAGTGTCCACCTCAGGAGCGTAGATGGCCCTCCCGTCACTCTCGCCGCCCGTCTCCCAGTTGTCTTGTGCTGATACGCAGCTGCTCTCTGGGCTCTGCGCGGCACACGGGAAAGGCAGACATTAGACTAAAGTTGTACATGTCACTGCACATTAAATCACCTGAACAATGCAAGAAAGCAAAGGCAGCGCAAGTACTTGTCCCTTTTTATTGTACAAGTCGATTACTACGTATGATTTTGATGCGACATTCCCTCTATTTAGATAATACGCACAATACATTATTATATCAATATATATTTATACCTTCTGTTCTTTTATACATCAAACAGTTTTCTCCATCAGTTACTATAGTGTTGTGAAATCCGTCAACTAATTTTAGGTTCAGTGTGTTGCTGTTTTAAATCTCTTGTAATCGCTTGAGATTTTAATTTTGTAATTTTTCTATTTACCTTTTTACCCAATGTTAGGATTAGTGTTCGGCCTCACCTGTGTGTTTGTGTCGTCATCTTGGTTGGAAGGAAGGTCGTCATCGTCTTCGTCATCCACAGGAGATACGAGCGAGTCAACAGGGCTAGTGAGGAACTCCTGAAGGAAAAGTAAAAAAAAAAAAAAAATGTAAGCTCAACACTATCTCTCTCTCTCTCTCTCTCTCTCTCTCTCTCTCTCTCTCTCTCTCTCTCTGTTGTATCCGTCACACCACCTCAGCTAAACTCTCAGCAGGGAAGGGGAACTAATGAAAACTCCTAATACTCTAATCCCATACCTGATCACTGGCGGAGACCTTATCTCAACACCCTCGTAAGACACATTCCATCTCTCTACCCTCACCAATCCCCGGTGTGTGTCTGTGTCTGTCTTGGTCAGTCTCTCTACAGTAGCCTTGAGTCCCTGAGTTACCACACTCCCCCCACACCCCTCTACGACCCTGCTGCCACAGTCACCAGAAGCCCTGGGACGTCCACCGCCGAGGAACTGCTGCATTGACAAAAATGTTTCGTCCGCAGAGCTTCCGACGAGACAAAAATAACACCCTTAGTGTTCCGAGTGGTAGCCGCAGTAGTAGTAGTAGTAGTAGTAGTAGTAGTAGTAGTAGTAGTAGTAGTAGTAGTAGTAGTAGTAGATGATTTAATAAGAATGAATGATAAATAACAAAAACAATAACAATTATAAAATAATATGTAATAATAATAATAATAATAATAATAATAATAATAATAATAATAATTATTATTATTATTATTATTATTATTATTATTATTATAATTAGAAGAAGAAGAAGAAGAAGAAGAAGAAGAAGAAGAAGAAGAAGAAGAAGAAGAAGAAGAAGAAGAAGAAGAAGAAAAAGAAGAAGAAGAAGAAGAAGAAGAGAATTGCAACAAATAAA
>CM035191.1:15672416-15684294 GCA_020233015.1 Callinectes sapidus
CAGGGACGTGCAGTCATGGTCCACACCGCCCCCCGGAATAGTAGAGGTGGAGCTCCAAGCCGCGGTGCCACTAACACTCTTCCCGCCGCCACTGCCCACCACGTCGCTGAGCCTGGTGGCGATGGGACACCTCACGTCATCACCACACTCGCCTCTTAGTGCTCTCATACGTCAGTTTTACCATCACACTGCCCAGCTGGTGACTCACTGACTGCCAAAGCCTCATCCAAAACCCAACATTCGCCGTAACAAGCGTGTGTGTGTGTGTGTGTGTGTGTGTGTGTGTGTGTGTGTGTGTGTGTGTGTGTGTGTGTGCGTGCGTGTGCGTGTGCGTGTGTGCGTGTACACAGGTGTGAAGGCCAAGGTCAGTAACAGTAAAGCACCTAAGCTTAATCACGAGTGTAAGTGGCACCTGAATGTGTCATGGCGAAAACCAGGCTTCGCGAAGCTTAACTCTACCTTGCCACCCGCCCCTCCCTCGCTGCATTATCCATCACGTCACGCTTTACCTGTTAACCTCATGATTCATACGCACACATGCATACGTTTCTTTACTTAACTTTATCACCCACGCACCCACCCACACACGTGCGCCACAATCCCCACGAACACGAGACAAGGTCACTCCCCACCCCCGCCCAGCCTCTCTGTACAACAACGAACTGACACATGCAGGGATCAGGCGGGGAGATTCCATTCCAACAATGAAAATTTGGCTTTTTAAGTTTCTATTCTATCTTTTTTGGCCGTCCCACTTAGCATCTGCAAACCAAACAATGCCCCATGTGGAGGCGAACCACCACCACCACCGCCACTACTCTCCGCCCAAAACTTGTCTTACTGGTATTAAAAAAGAGGCGGGGAAAAAAAATGCAGCAACTTGTTTTTGTATTCTGCTATTGGTCACTTCAGCTCTTGACGTCAGCGTTAACCTCAGAGAGAGAGAGAGAGAGAGAGAGAGAGAGAGAGAGAGAGAGAGAGAGAGAGAGAGAGAGAGAGAGAGAGAGAGAGAGAGAGAGAGAGAGAGAGAGTTGGTACACCTCCCGTGCAGCAATCCCACCTGCCAGCCATGCAACCTTTTAACAGGTCTGCAGAAGGACTCCTGTTACGTATTGATGCACCGACAAGCGGGGGGAGAGATTATCATTGTTAACAGACTCAAGTTCCACCTTACTTTTACTCCGCCCCGCCCCTCGTTCCACCTGTGAATATTTTCACCATCTTTTCCTCTACTGTCTCTCCCCTTCTAATAAACCCCCAGGAGCCATTGCCGTCCTAAGAGCCGCCGTCACTTCTCACCACAAAAAAAAAAAAAAAAAAAAGAAAAGAAAAAAGCGCGAGGAATAAGAATGTCAGGGCTGGGACCCGCCAGGGAGGGAGCGACCTTGAAGCACAGTGGGCTAGTTTCTCCATTTATTTCACGTCGCTATCATCTCCCGTCCCCCTTAACCCATTATTTACTACTGTCTTCCCCTCTATTACCAGGTGTCCTGACGCCTCATTACATACAGACAATAATGGCTCTTGTCCTGCTCACAGATTTTCCTCTCCCTCACCGCTTTGCTAGGTGATGCCAAAGCCCCTCCCTCCCCCTCCTCTTCACGGTATGCAAGGAACAAGACTATGATGAAAGATTCGCACGCCGCACAGATCTATCTAGCATTAATCTTGCCAACAATTCCTGGCGAGTAGGCTAAGTCACAACAGCATAAGCCCAGACTAGTGGCCCAAGTCTCAAGGTATCTCTCGTTAGGCAGCCCACCCTTTCCCTCCCCCTTGGGTAAGTTCCACGCTGCATACCTCCTCCGAAACGCCTGCCGTGTGTTCCCGAGCAAGGTCACCAACTCTCTCTGATTCTAAGAGCAGAAGGCCCTGGTCCCCGCTAAGTCCCCGTCACACACAAGCAAATGGACAACTAACCTAACACACCAGTGGAATGTCAGTTAACACCAAGTCTGTTACAAGTACCATAACCTCATACGCGCAACACTGGGCCACGGAGGACGCCCAGGGCACTATACAACATAACATTTAGCGAACCCTTAGGAGACAGTAACCCGCCCACTTTATACACAGCCTAGCCAGCTTAAACATTCCCCCGCCCACGCCACGCTGGGAGCCGAGAAGCAAAGCCACGGTCCTTAAAGAGTACGGTGACGCTCCAAGATAAACACGCTCTGTTCTCAGCCTTGTTGATGGATTACTACTCCGTGTGACTCCCTCGTGCCTCGCCTTTATGCCTCTCCCTGGCAACTGAGGCACAATGCGAAACTTCGGGAAACTACAGCAGTGCCAAGATGAAGAAAACAGACGCGGGAGAAGGGAGAAATGAGGACAAAAGAAGAAAAGAGTACGTTAAGGAACATAGTAACGAGCATCAGGTGCGAGGGACAAGAAAACACTAAACATTATGAATAAAGAGATGAAAAGGAAAGGTAAAAGCGGAAAAAGAGAAAGAAAAAAGTTAAAGGAACAAAATAAAGAGAAATCTGTTGGTAGTGCGTTTATATACCTAAAGGAACGAAAGGGAAAGAAAAGACAAGTAAAACAAATAGTATAAGATAAAACGAAAGAAAAATAAAGAAAAATAGTCAACCCCCACAAAAGACAAGATCAGGAATTGTAGGTATAAAGGAAAGAGAAAGAGCAAAGCGGAAAAGGAGAAGACTAGGAAAAGGTTGACAAGTTATAAGATTAAAATGAAGAAACGACGACGAACAAAGGTGAGAGCGAATGTATAGGAAGAAGAAAAAATACATAAAGAAAGTAAAAAAATAATAAATACGAACTTGAGAGAGAGAGAGAGAGAGAGAGAGAGAGAGAGAGAGAGAGAGAGAGAGAGAGAGAGAGAGAGAGAGAGAGAGAGTAAAGCTGAAAAGGCGGATGCGAGGAAAAGATAGGATAGCAGGTGAGGCAAAAACTCCAGGATAGCAGTGAGAGTCCTTAATCGTCCTTGGAATCCAGCCCTTTCCGGCAGAGCTGTACCCACTGAGCACTGTGCCTCTACCCATGCCAGACAACCCACACCGCCACACATAATAACCTCTACACATAACACCAACAGTAGCTCACATACCTTTGTATTATGCACTGATGCCAAACAATGAGTTAAGTCTTAATATCTTTTGGTGATTGCAATTCTTTGTAAGTAAAAGAAAAAGATTCTTAACTAACATTCAAGTCACTCATCACTTTTTTTCTCAATTAAGTGTTTCCTTATTCTAAAATTACGATCTTTTTCACTGCTCCTGGTTTCCTAACAACGGGTAAACCAGCCTGAGAGCCTCAGGCTGCCTTACTTCAACCCAAAGGGGATACAAACATGCATTACTTTACTTATCTCCCACAAACAGCCACGCCGCGGATGGGGAGAGAGAGAGAGAGAGAGAGAGAGAGAGAGAGAGAGAGAGAGAGAGAGAGAGAGAGAGAGAGAGAGAGAGAGAGAGAGAGAGAGAGCGTGCGCTTGCGACCTTCAACTATGATATCTTAAAGCAAAGAGACACGTGTGTGGACTCTAAGCGGAAACTGAGGAGGGGAATGAGGAGAAAGGCAGCGAGGAAAAGGTTGTGGGAGAAAAGCAAGATAGGGGAGAGGAGAGGCAGAGGGGGAGGCCAGGAACGGAGAGGTGAGGAGGGAGAGGCACGGGGAGAACAGGGGAGGAGTAAGGAGTTGAGCAGCAAAAGCAGTTCGCCTTCACTTGTTACTTCCTACTGTCCATTCCCTCTACTCCCTCCTCCACCTTCTCCTCCTCATCATCACTTGCTCCCTCCTCCCTCCTCCACATCCCTACGTGGCCACTCCCTCGCCCAGCATGCACGCCGCCTCTCGTCCCACCATTAGTCTAACTCTTCTGGTGGTCGCTGCTGGGGTTCTGCATCGCGGGTTTAGTGGTAAGCGAACACACGTCTCCGTATTGTCCTGGTTCAATTGTAAACCGTCACCGCTGTCGTGTCAACCAGAAAGAGCAAGGTCAAAGGCTCTTACTGCGATGTTATTACTCGAGTAGTGTTATTTCTGAAGGAGTGCGACATCAGTACCACACCAAGTGCAGAACTAAAGACATCACTCACGGAGATCAAAAGTTCCCTCTCGACCTTGAAGTCTCTAATCTGCTTGAAGTGTTGAGTTAAATACCCAACACTCGATGACTGACGACCAAACACTCACGTCCTGAAGGCGGCTAAAGGAGACGCCGAGTGTGTGAGGTGAAGTGTGGTAATGTGGCGACGAGGAGAGAGTGGTGTCGGCTGCTGCATTCACGCCCACTCAACACTTCACCACTGCTTTCCTTGCCGCAGCCACGAATATAAACCTTTAATGTTGTTTCTCGGTACAGGAAGGACAAGACACAGTCATGCGTGAAGGCAGACCCACGGCTGTATATGAGGCACTGCTTGTGTGCGAACGAAACAGGAAGGGCCTAGTAAAACATCCTGTGTGATGTAATACGGCGCTGGTACCTCCACTCCTCCCCTTCCCGCTGTAATAAATGCCACGTGCTATACAGTCGCAAAACGCTCACAATTCATCAACGCATTACAGTCGACAACCATAACAGCTGTATCCATTGTCCCCATTCCCCGCACCCCCTGCCCCGCCCCCAATAGGCGTCCCTGCGCAAGACACACACACCACTTCCTCCATAACAAGTGTGCTGGCCCGCCCTCTCTCCCACGCCCTTTGCTTTCGTGCGTCGTAACACAAACAACCTCACTCAGCTAATCTCTAATCCTCCCGCCTCCTAATCCCGGCTCTTTGCATCACTAAGGTTTTAATCTTCTTCACCGAAACGCGTCTTTATGTGCTGAAATACAAACATTTTTACTTCTATTTGTCGTCTTCTTTTCCTGCAATTGTCATGTGATCTCATCTTTAGCATATACCAATTAATTCAGAATCTCCACTTCTTACAAGCTTTCCATTTCCAGTCTGCCTCGTCTGATACCATGGCAACGCAACACTTCACAATCCTGGTGATACTCTACGCTCGGTCTGTTTACTGTTCCATTACTGTTGTGTGTAAGCAACTTTTTACTCCTGACAGACTGGACTGGTCGGGCGAGTGAGAGGCGAGGGTGGGGATGGAGGAGGCGAAGCTGTTTCCAGCAGGTGGAGCGTGGGTTTTTTGGAACAATTTGCGTGGACTTATACAGTACTGTGGGTGGGAGAGGAGTGATGACTCCTTGCATAAAGGTGATGAGTAGGTAAATGGAATGTCAGAGGAGTGGTAGGTGGGTGGAGGAGGCCAACTAAGTGAGGACAGGAGGGAGGGCCACCGTATAAGGGGAGGGGAAAAAAGTATTACGCTCGTTGATCAAGGATGTTTGTGTGTGTGTGTGTGTGTGTGTGTGTGTGTGTGTGTGTGTGTGTGTGTGTGTGTGTGTGTGTGTGTGTGTGTGTGCTGACTGTTGGGTAGGGTAGGACAGGACAACCTTGGACAATGAAGACCCTTAAAGCACCTTACTGGATGCTACCATATGGCCTTCCCTCTGCATGGATATGGTCACAGGCAGCTACACATTTTACCCCAAGACTCAGGAGCCAAGGGTGGGGGGAGGGGGAGGGGGAGGGGAGGGGCAGAGGGCAGGGACAGGGCAGTGCTGAATAGGGCAAGGTGGCGCTGGGGTGATGGTGTGATCTTCAGGTGTTATGTAAAGTGTGTCGTGGCGCCGCCCCTCTCAGCCTGCCTCCCTTGGCCTCGAGGATGACTACTGACTACCGTGTTGCAGCTAGCGGTCCCTTGATCAGAGAGGACAGGAGTGTGCCGCCGCAGGAGTGAGGGATGAGGAAGTGCCGCGCGACAGGGGAAAGGAGGAAGGGAGTAGTGCTTTGGGGAGGGTGCAGAGAAGGACAAAACGCGAAGACTAATGGGAATATTAAAGTGACACTGTAGCTTGGTATGGAGGGAGAGGCTGGGAAGGAAGATGATTGTAGTGAAGGAGAGGAGGAACATTACAGTATTTTAAAAAGGTAACGAAGACTAGAACATTTAAATAAGAAAGAAAAGTAAAATGAAAAAAGAAGCAGCTCAAGATTAGATATAGGCGAGGAAAAAAAACACAAAGGAATGAAGAGTGAAGATAAGAAGAAACACGATGAGATAATAATGTTGTAAAAAAACAACAACTCAAGAACAAGGACTAAAGGACCATGCAAACAGTGACACCAGGAAGTCATTATCTGATAAGTAGAAAAGAATAATGAATATGTGATTCTCTACCGACAATAAAGCAATTATAACATCCATAGACGAACACGCGGATAACCCCACACTTTCAACATATACTAAATGAATTGTATACTCCTGACCATTCCATCAGTGGGGGCGATGACAGTATGTACCCTGGAGCACTCATTAGCCTCTCTTCACAACCACTGCTTTATTCTGACTGCTGCTCCTAAATATGCAGCCTCATCCAACACCACTCAGACTCACTCACTCTCACTCCTAGCGACTTACAGGCGTGATGTACGTGTACCTGACGAACCTCACCCACTAACTTAGCGCAGGTGTGAGGAGAGTGACTCACCGCCACACCTGTTCCGAGTACCAGGTGATTTCAGTCAGGTAAAGACGAATTCTCAAGAGACACACCTATTTCACTCCTCTTGAATACCTGACCCCACGTGTGTCTGTCAGTCTGCCTGCCAGCTCGTCTCACCTCACCAGGTTCTCTCAAATGCCAGTACATTCCCTCTATTACTTTCTCTTTTTTGTCCCTTTCACTTCTGTATCGGTCTTTTCACCACAGACGTCTTCACCCGCCTTGCCTCGCTACCTTCCCTTTACCTTCCACGCCACCCACCACAATGTAAGAGATTCTTATTCCGAAATGTCTTTTTATCTTATTTCCGCTTATGGACTCGACTGAATGTCCTCAAGGTTTTCAATAGTTTATGTTTATTTATCTTTTTAGCATCCCGGCGATATTTTTAAAAAGAATTCTGCATCACCGACAATAACAAAATACGAAATGTGAGCCTGACAATATTCGCGTCCTCTCTTCCCCCCCTCCCCCCACAAAAAAAAGTTACATGAGAAGAAAGCGTTCAGGAACAAGTGTAATAAATCAATAACAAGCAGAGGCAGCACGAGACAGCAAGCAGGGGCGTCTTTCCGGGTAGCGGATCGTGTGCCAGTCCCGTTAATGGCAAGTCCTGCCCATTAGTGAGTAACAAGAATGATTTGTTTTATCAATTGCTTCCTCCTCCTCCTCTTCCTCTTGGTACTGTCCTTCATGTTCATCCCCAGGCAGCGGGTGAGGATAGGAAAACAAAGGAAGGGTCTTGATGTTTGCTGAGAGAGAGAGAGAGAGAGAGAGAGAGAGAGAGAGAGAGAGAGAGAGAGAGAGAGAGAGAGAGAGAGAGAGAGAGAGAGAGAGAGAATTAAAACTATTCTAAAGTCTCTCTTAAATACTGCTCGTCATAATTGGATCCCCATCTCCCTTAAAAGTGTGTGTGTGTGTGTGTGTGTGTGTGTGTGTGTGTGTGTGTGTGTGTGTGTGACAGCCTCCTAACAGTGGGTGCGGGAGGAATCAATACGTGGACGTGTGTGTGTGTGTCAGGGTGGGGAGAGGCAGTGGTGGGTGGTGACGGGGCGGGGAATGGGAGGCGGTGGTGGGTGTGGTGGGTCTGGCTGGGTGGAGGCTGAGAGTTGTGGGTGGGATGGCAGGAGGGAGTGATAAGGCGCTCAAGGCCGCAGTGTGTGGCCTTACAGATCTGAATGGAGACGTGAGACGGAGCGGTAAGGAAGGAGGGAGGAGTGAGGGGCATAAAGACGAAGAGGAGAGGGAGGAGGAGGAGGAGGGAAAGTGAAAAGTAATCAGACTCACAATCACAACTTGCCTTCCTTGTTTCCCACCGTCTCCTGCCCACGCCCAGTACCTCACCGCTGCCCCGCCTGCGCTAATCCATTTCACCTTCATAAAACAACCCCACAACAACACAACTATTCACCTCACGTTCTGCTGGCCTCCCTCTACCCCTACCACCCGTGTTCCTGCCGCCTACACATCACCACCCCCCCGCTCCTCCCACCACCACTTACTCCTACGCTACGCTCTCCACGCCTCAATCCTTCAAGAGCACGGGGGATCAAGGTCTTGCATACACCCGCCGACAAAAATCCCGTTGATGCTTTAATTAGTTCAGGCTGCACCTATTTCTAGCTCGCAGCAAACATTCGCTCTTCCCTCCCCACCTCGCCCCGCGGCACGCTAAACACTCGGTAAACATTCGCCCAGCTGATCGATTCCTGTAAAACTATTCTTGGTTTCACGGAATTCTTTGAGGGGAGGCAGGCAGTGAGGGGAGGGATGGTGAATGCGAGAGGCGATGGATTAAAGGGGATATGTCCGTGAAACTGGAAAAAAGGGGGATTACGTGACATCATCTCATACATGTATAATGACATGGTAATGGAGGTTGTTAGGTACAATACTAAGCCCATTTACTACATATGTGTTAGCCTCTCGTCTCACTTACCCAATCCACTCTCCCTCCGCCCCTCTTTCACTCCATAAACAAAGGATCTGCTATCTTATCAACACGTCGCCGTATCTAATTGACGATGACAACAGCACACACATGAACTTGGGATTTTTATTTATTGGCTTTTTTCGGTTGGGAACCAGCTTGAGGATAACTGACTGGTATAAGGCACACCAATGTCCGCCCTTATATTCTGACTTGCTAAACACATGGGTGAGGAGGACAGATGAATTTTAGTCCCTTGTGTAGGTGAACCAGGTTTTTGCAACGTTCTTTTGTCCTTACGTTCCTGTGGCAGTTTATTACCCACCACACGACTATTGTTCGCTGGAAACGTGATGTCACTTGTCTGGCCGTCACTATCTACAATAATTATGGTGTCACCTTCCATCCCTGTATGAGCAATTGGCGCCATGACCACCACCACACCCAACACTCATTAGTCACCTGTACGCCCTCCACAGGTGCGCATCCCCGAGGTAACCATATATCTTTCCTTAATATTATATACTGTCGCTTCATCTCTCCTCACCTCACCTGGAATTTTAAGCACCGTGCACCTCACCAACATACTGATCAACTCTCAGGTGCCTCCACACAAGGCCGGGGCGGGACTGCAATCATTAGCATGGGGTGGCGTACATCCCTCCTCACACCCGCATGTACAATGGCTGACTAAAAGAACACCAGCCACGGGGGTGTTTGGGGAGGAGAAAGGGCAAGCTTAATTAAATCCTTCCAATCTCTATCTCTTGGAAAAGATGAACACTAATGAGACCTGTTGCGTCGTCCTCCCTCTCTCTCTCTCTCTCTCTCTCTCTCTCTCTCTCTCTCTCTCTCTCTCTCTCTCTCTCTCTCTCGTGTGATAGTGATATTTCCTCGTTTGGTTCTCTCAACCCCTGGCGTCCTTCACCGCCTCTGTTGTCACAACTGTGGAGGACGGCCGCGGTGATGAACTGAGAGAGAGAGAGAGAGAGAGAGAGAGAGAGAGAGAGAGAGAGAGAGAGAGAGAGAGAGAGAGAGAGAGAGAGAGAGAGAGAGAGAATACAGTTTACTAATGTAATCTAATCTATATTCCCACCACCATAAAAACCACCACCATAACCACCACCACCACCACCACCATAACTTCACAAAACAATACGTGCCTTTTCACGTCTTTGGTTCGTCTTTTCTTGCTTTCGTTCCTTTGCTGGTCTTCTTTCTTTGCTTCTTTCGCCTCGCCAGGTCTTTCCTTTTCCGGCTTATGGTTCTTCCTCTTCCTCCTCCTAATAGCGCAGCATAGTGAGATGCCGCCCTCGTCACTCATTATCGCCACTCATTATATACTTTGGCCGTCATTCATAAACTGGATTGCCACTTTCTGATTAATTTAGGACTTCTTTTCTTTCATTTTTTGACTCTTTTTCTTATTCATTTCTTTATTTTCTTTCGATGGTGTTTGTTCGTTGTTGCTGTAGTTTCATTTCATCTTTGTTTTGATTGCTTTCCATAATATTTCAGTCTTCCTTGTAAATGTATTTCATTTTGTGATGATGTGATTCTCTCTCTCTCTCTCTCTCTCTCTCTCTCTCTCTCTCTCTCTCTCTCTCTCTCTCTCTCTCTCTCTCTCTCTCTCTCTCTCTCTCCATGCTGACGAGACACAATTTGCCCAGGTTCCCCTCCCACCTAATGGGCTTTGTCTCCGTGGAAGCCCCGAGTATAGTCTGCAAGACGTGCTGACTATGACTGACCAAAGACTGACTGACGGACCGGCTGACTGGATGACGTTAGTGATGGAAGGACTTGCTGACTGACGCTCCCTCCTCTCACCTCGCCTAACGAATTACGTGTACACTCGATGTGGACTCTAATGAAGTATGGACTGATTAATTTACTGGTTGGCTGAAGAATTCTTTCTCTCTCTCTCTCTCTCTCTCTCTCTCTCTCTCTCTCTCTCTCTCTCTCTCTCTCTCTCTCTCTCAGAATATCATACCTGGGCTGTGTGACATGTAATCTAGCAGCCAGTCAGAACAAAACCACACACACACACACACACACACACACACACACGGGAAGTTCAAAATACCAACAACCCATTCCGTTCCCTCCCTCCTCCCCAGAGATCCCTCCCCCCAACATACGCAAAAACTTCCACCACTACACGCGCCATCAATTGAGTTGCAGCCTCCCACGTCTTAAGTTTTCTGCCTGAGGGGGCATTTTCAATACAATTTCTGAACTTACTGTATACAGTGTCAATTTTTTTTAAGAGGAGCAGCAAATTAGCATTTTTTTGTCGTTTTTACTACCCATAGGTCACATGAGTTCTTGCTTGCATAATAAGATAAATTAATAAATGAATGACCAGATTTTTCGCTCCCAATCTATTCAGTCCCCTCACGAATTTCTGGCGGTTGCTATTTAGTACAAGAATGTTCTCTGCACGATAGACACAAATTCAGTGTGGAGCTTTGGGAGCAACTACGGCTGAGTACACTTTTTCCAACTCCTTCCTTCCTACCCTCTCCTCGCAGCATCCCTGACTGGCCCCTTCCCCTCATCCTTCTCTCTCTCACGCTACAGTGGCCTCATTAAGACGAGCGACGCTGCACCACACATCAAGAGGCCTGGCACACACTCGCCGCTCTCACGCTGTTCACTTGACAACCTGCGAGGCGCCAAGTAAGATAAGCCCTCGTATTCTTTACATTTTGGCGTCTTATCTCCACTATTTTTTAACATGCTCCAGTGGAAGTTAGTAGCCTTTTCAATGCTGCTTTTCATGATAAAACTGATACCTTAACAAGGATTCTACACTGCCAGCAAGAGAAGCTGGCATGAATTTACTTATTAGACCTGTAGTGTTTGAAAAGTAAGTCTATAAGAAAGACGAAAACGCATTACAAATCGTCATTCGGTCTAGAGTAAAACATTACTCTTGATGGAACCACTTGAGACCGCTCTTTTTAAGCCTGATTGAGGTGTTGATGGACTCAATGAGATAATGGGCGGTGCAATGAGTGACTGAAGGCTCAGTTGAACTGTTGCCGCTGCTCGCTGGTGGCAGACGTCAAGAGCAAACAAGGTGTAGTGCATATCATGATGTCTGGTGGTGGTGTTTCCGCTCGCATCCCTCGCCCTCCTCGGACACTTCACATCATTATCACATCCGTCCACACCTCTTGTTTATAATTCTTCTCCCCCCCCCCTCTCCTCCCACCCTGCCCGCATATATGTTGCAAGTCCCACTTCTCCCTCGTTCTCTTCAGCCACGTGTGCAATATCTCCTCTCTGCCCTCTTCACTCTTTCAAGGTGCAAAGACTCAATTTTAGCAACAGAGAGAGAGAGAGAGAGAGAGAGAGAGAGAGAGAGAGAGAGAGAGAGAGAGAGAGAGAGAGAGAGAGA
>CM035191.1:15684314-15694316 GCA_020233015.1 Callinectes sapidus
GCGAGAGAGAGAGCTCTCTCTCTCTCTCTCTCTCTCTCTCTCTCTCTCTCTCTCTCTCTCTCTCTCTCTCTCTCTCTCTCTCTCTCTCTCTCTCTCTCTCTCATCTCATCTTAATTCATCACCTTTCTTGTGAACTGTATTTGCTTTGCTACGCAGCGGCCACTTCACCAGCCCCGTATTTCCAACATATACGAGTATACTCTGACCTGAAGCTTTAATGAACGGTCTAAGCTTTTAAGGAAGCTGTCTGGCTCGGTGGGAACATTTCCTTTCTCTTTGAGCTCCGTAGTGACGGGTAGTGATGGGGGGAGGGGGGGACAACTATCAATGAGGGAGTAGTGGTGGTTGAGGAATTGTTATAACAGGTGGGGAAGAGCGCTTAGTTTAGCTCGACTTTGCTGTCAGTGTTGATAAGTGGTGGCAAATGGATTTTGTATGGATGTATTGATGCTCTGTTTTATTAGTTGTAATGAATTTGTTTTTTCTATTCGTTTCAGGGAGAGGGAGAGGGAGAGGGAGAGAGAGAGAGAGAGAGAGAGAGAGAGAGAGAGAGAGAGAGAGAGAGAGAGGGGGGGGGGGGCATTGGTTATGATCAAAGGTTATATATTATATATGGAATGTTCCGGGCAGCCACCCCAAAAAACTGGTGACAGGTCTACTAAATTATTCCTCCGATGAAGCGAGAGACTAACAGCCATTAGTTAAATCTATTGAGATAAAATATAGAGAAAAATAAATTAATAAATTCATGAATAAGCGATACAATGTCACTTCCCCAATCAAAAAGTTTTCGACAAAGGTCCACAGACTAAACGATAGAGGATTTAGTGTCCGGTGAACTATGTACCATGACTCGCTGGATTTTCATGTATCCTGAAGGTAAGTAGACCCACGCCACCACTTACTTATCTCCCTCACATCTGTCTTCCCTCTTTCTCACCCCGCCTTGTCTTTACTAACCACCCACAGCGCCTATTCTTCCCTGCCTTTTACCCATCCATCCATCCTATAAGCCCCCCACTTTACCTATCCATCCTATGTATTCCCGCTCTCCTTCCTGCTAATAAATCCATCCCTTATTTTAATATCCTGCCGAGGAAGCGCGGGCATCACATGGCTCCCTTGGGTTGACGTGCCTCTGATAGCAGGGTGGACGGGGATGAGCGGCGAAGGCAGCACGCCGAGGCCTGACCCGCTCGATAGGAAGCGGACTGGGGCGGAAGGTGGCGGGGCGGACGGAGCTGTGTGGCGCGGAGCTATGAGCAAATCGTGGAAAAGGGAGATAGAACAGGCACGAGGCAGATTGAAGGTCGCGAGAGGGCGCTGCACCCCGAGAACATCGTGCTGTGGTTCTCCACGGCATTACGTTTCGGGAAAAGTACTTTGTAATGTTGTTGTTGTTGTTGCTGCTGCAAGTGTTCCACCAACAACTACTTTCATTAATAATTCTAACCAATATAACAATCGTCATGTGTGAATCATTGTTAAAAGTTATACAACTACCATTGATCCATAAAAAAATGTGGTTATTGATACATAATCATCGAAGTTCCTTGATAAAAAGAAGGAAAAAAAAAAAAAAAAGACGCGGAGCAATAATCCCATTCGGTGGTCACCTCAACAAAAAGCAATTCTCGACGCTTGCCACGCAATCCCCACAATCAATACCACCCGCTGACCTGCTTACTGACCCGCCCGCCATCTTCAACCAAGATAGTAAATAAACAAATGTATCATAATACATCACTAAATAAGTTAATCGAGTAAATATACAAGTTAAAGAATCACAAACACACACACACGCACACACACACACACACACACATACATCAGATACCTAAACAAAATGAAAAAAAAAAAAAAAGTAAAATATGGATGAACCCAATCTTTCCTCCCCCCCCCATCCCCATTGGCTCCTCGCCCTTCCATGCGGCGGTCAAGTCACGTACACCACAGTTGGTTTACTGCGCCGTGAGAACGAGAACTCATCGTAGAACAATATTCCGCTCCGCTCTCCCGATATTACGCAACGTGCTATATTTGCTTGGAGGGAACACCAAAGAGAGAGAGAATATAATGAATAAAAGGTGTGTAAGTGATGAGTGAAAGCCATTAAAGGATACCGACTTGACCAGAGATACACCCCAGTGAGGAGGTGCTCCCATCACATGCACTGAGCTGATGTGACAAGTAATTCTTCGACCCCGACCTTGCGTTGGGCTATCGGGCGCCGGCCTGGCTCGCCGCCCCCCGCATCGCCACACCCAAGTCCAAGCCATATCCCTCACACACTGTTACTCACCACAGCACATCCTCACAAATGCACTGCCACTGATATCAACACCATCACACTGTCCTGTCATAGTTACAACATCCCCTCAGCCGACCTGTTCAACGTTACGCCTGCAGCGCGAACCTCCCCTCACGAGTCACGAGGGGACGGCATGTCAGGGCGTCACTGTCACACACGAGATGCACCACTACACGAGGTTCGTTACTCACCCGCAGGTGCAGACGGTCTTCCCTTGAATCTTGCACATGTTGATCACGTGTTTAATGTACTCCAATGTGTCGCTTGACAATGCACAGTGCCAGTTTGCACACACGCACTGGACTTCTTTCTCGGCTGGATGGATTCTAACTGAACCCCGCGCGCGCTGCTCCCCACTATATATGCCAGGCGCAGTGGTGCCATCTACTATCACTGCCAGACACCGCCACCAAAGCGCTCACTGGCCCTTATCAAGTAATTGTACACTGCTTATCAGACAGTGAACAAGATGGAATCCAATGGCTGGTGAAGTTGACAACAATACGGCAGTGCAGGGCATCATGGTGGCATGCAGTAACCTAAACCATAGATATAAAGTATTAACATCGCGCCTACACACCACGGCACCCTGCCACTTTATCAATGGCAGGGGCGTTGTGGTGGTGAAGAGCACGATAATGTTAGCCAAGTGTTTTACTGTCCCTGAAATTCGTGCGAGTTGAGTGCATGGCACTATGATGCATCCTTTGGCTGGGCCCTTAAGGACTGCCTTGCCCGTGATGCTTTAGTAACATTCGTCTCCACGCCACACACGCTCAACCGGGTCGCACGTGTCGCACACGCCAATATTACGCGTGGCCTCCAAAATCAGCTGACCTCAAAAGCACTCTTCCCTCCTTTCCTTTCTTTCCAAAGTCTATAAAACCAATCAGCATCAGGATCGGTAATCCCAAAGGCTATGGAGTAGCTACGCAGCAGCAGTACCGGCAGCGATCAGTAAACCTTCGATCACAGGAGGGTGGGTGGTACATAATTCAGGGAGTGACGGGGAGAGGACCGTGAGCTGTGACGTCAATGCATGAAGAGTACTGCCTGACGGCCCGCAGACACGCTGCACGAGGCTACTTTCCTGTACAGAGGCTGATCTTTCCAATCTTTTGCTCCTTTGCTTACTTTCCTTCAGCCTGCCTTTCTCTCCCATTCACCACTATTCTATGCCCAAATATCTCCGCAGTAATTTTCTCTCGCCGCAAGTTTCACCCGTCTTCCCCTTACACCCTTCAGTGGATTCCCAGCATTCCATTCAAAAGGAAGGAGTCGTATTTTCCCCTGCTGGCCTTTCCAGGCCATCTATTTTTACACTTATACAGGAGATGTCCTAAATGAAACGCTGAAAAGAACCTCTAATGACATTCCAGAATAACATTAATGAAGAAGTCAGATGAGAAACAAGACAATATAGCATCACACTGCCTTTGTTCACCCACGCGAGGCCAAATACTAAAGCAAGGGCGGCGGCGGCACACACACACACACACACACACACACACACACACACACACACACACACACACATAACGGAGTGGCAAGTCTGGATTTTAACTGAATAAAACACAACACTGAAAGTTAAGTGCATCAAGGAGACAAATTCAATCGGCCCTCTTTACCCAGATGGCCGGTGGGTGAGCTGCTGGCCAGGATCCCGTAGGAGCCTCACGACCATTCACAATCAATATTTCTCAGCACGTAACAACCATCGGAGCGCGGCAAGTCAGTTGGATGGATGAGGCAAGAGCTTCCTATTGGGTATGAGGAGCCAAGCTTGGTGTTGATGCAAGGCCCCGAGCAGCACTTAGCAGTCCCCGAGGCTTTAGGGCATAGCAAACCCTGCATATAGTAAGACACAAGGCTATACGTGCCACACACACACACACACACACACACACACACACACACACACACACACACACACACACACACACACACCCCTGACAGTCACCATATAATCTGGCTTCCTCCTCGTATTAATCTTACAACAAGGTTAATACAGGTAGACGATGCGTGTCACTGGCCCAATACAATTGACGCCGTCTCGTCGAGCGTGGGTGTGTCTGGGTCCTGGGAGTCTCGGTGCCGCCTTGTGTGTGGACGTCTGCAGGGAATGGCACTAACTAGGCGGGGAGGTAAAGGGAAGGCACTGATAGCAAGCCTTTCTGTCCGTTCTCCACTCTCGTCTGGTTTATAGCACGGAAAATCGTATGTTGTAACTTCTTGGAGGGTAATTTCATCCATGATGTTTGTCCTTAAAATAGTTCAGTGTGTGATGAAATATGTTGGGTTAGATTTCGTTTGGGTTATGTAACTTTTGATTTAGTTTAGTTTGGTTTAGATTCTTATTTCAGTAGGGGTGGTTTGGGGTGAGGAGAATCAAGGGTCATAACAAGCCACGAGTCTCACCAGGTCAAACTGTCAGATAAAATTAAGTCAGGTGTGCTTTGTTGGTTGTGTTGGACTGATTTGGTTAGTTTCATTTCATATTAGGTAATGTAATGTTATGTTGGACTGGATTAGGTTCCGTTGGTGTGACTTTTGTTTGAATATATGGAATTCATCACCAAGAAATTATCTACACTGAATTTTCATGGTGAAGTTGTCGTGAGTGGAATATACTCAAGTTAAATTTATGCGGAGGCAGGAACAATAATATAGTCCAAGCAGTTGGTTCTTAGTAACACGAACACTCAACTGCGAGGTTAAAAACTTCAAAAAACGTCTGGAAACGTTGCAGTTTTCAACATACCAAGGAACACAACAAAGATGTTAATGTCTAATTGTTTTTGACTGTTGAATATTTTAATGTGCTATTGTTATTTTTGATTGTTGACTATCTTCACGTGCTATTGTTCTCAAGTTACTTAATATGTATTTTTATTCCATTTCACTTCATTATACTTTAATGTCTCTGGCGGTAATTGTGTTGAGAGTGTGACCAACATTGTAATTGAGCTTATCCTTGCGTTGAGGTTACCATGCCTTCGCTTTCCGCCACACGTTCAGCCTCGGTGGCGAGATTCAGTGGCGCCCTCAAGAATGCTACCAGGACAACGATGCCACATGTACACTGTGCTTGACGGGTGTTGTTAGGGGGCAGGAGGAACTAGTCTTTGTTTGCAGGATAAAAGAGTTCTTTCCAGGCAACTATTCCCTCTTCTTCAATGACACTTAATAGTTCCTCTCTTCTATATTGAATATCCTCAGTTTATCATTTATTAATAATATAACCTGAAAATTTCACTTCCCATCTCCCATCTCAGTTAGGTGTTCTGAGGTGTCTCTGTTCGCCTGACCTAATTTAATCAAACTACACACCATATCTAAATCAAAGTGAATTTAACCAAACATGATAAAATTAACCTAATCTAACCTGACATGAACAAACTAAGACCAACATAGCATGACCAAATTAAAACTATCTTCATCAATCAAACTAACATAGCAAAATCCAAACCAATATACTCTTAATCAAACTAATTCGTTTTCGGGGGTAAAAGCTGGAGCAATTTCTAAAGAATTACTTATTTCAGAGTGTTCCACTAAAAACAAATCAACACTCCGAAGAAAAAAATAATATCAGACCATAAGAAAAGGTTACCGTATTAACATTATCACCACCACCACCACCACCATCGTCATTAATATACCGTATTAACATTATCACCACCACCACCACCACCATCGTCATTAATATTATTCGAAGCAGCAGGATCAGGACAATAGTGTGGCATGGAGGTTCCTGTCAACGCTTAGGGTCTGATTTACGATTAGCGATGTTTCCTGTTAGGAATGCAGCGCCTCCACCATTGACTCTCAGGGCGGCGAGGTCACAGTGCCTCTGTCAGCGCTGATATCAAAGCTCGCCTGATTAATAGTCTCATATGATTAAACAACGACCATTTATCAAACCTTCCTCGAAGCAACTGTGGTAGTAGTAGTAGTAGTAGTAGTAGTAGTAGTAGTAGTAGTAGTAGTAGTAGTAGTAGCAGCAGCAGCAGCAGTAGTTGGTATCTATCATCTTTGTTCATCACTTAAGGGTGACGTGTTGACCTCCAAGAAACATTAGATTTAAGCCTGATACTCCAGTACTCTCTTAATTGACTGTCACCCCGTACGCCTGTCCACAACTGCTCCTACACATCTTGCAAGCTGGCACACAGTCTCGCGGCCTAATTTACAACACCCACACCACATATAGCTCCCTTGCCTGACACCAGCGCGCAGCCCAGGGAAAATAAACCTCAGTCTGGCAACATAGCAGCAACCTCCTTCAAGCATTCCAACACCTTCACGACAGCAGGATCTCACGAGCGACAGCCACGTCAACAGGAGATAGCGAGATAAGAAAGGCACCCCGCGACAGGAGACAGGCAGATGATGATGCAATACCTAGCCTCTTCTTTCCCTCAGGCAGCACGGGGAGGGAAGCAACAATACATAGCCTCCTTTTAGCCTCGTTTCTCGTGAGTGACGCTGCAATGATACGTATTTTTCCTTCGCAGGTTAAGAAAGGAGTGACGTGTATCCAGTGTTACTATTATCACCACCATCAACACCAATACCATCGATGCTTCGAGAAAAGAGGACCGTGCCGTATGTTGATAAGATAAAGTAAGAGGTAGAGCACATGAAAGGAGAAAATTCTGGAGTAAGGAAAATATAGGTAGCATTTTCAAAGAAGTGCTGAGGTATGTATAACAAATTAGTATTACTTCTATTGCTACTAACACTACCATACCATCATAACCACTAGCAACAACAACAACAACAACTCCGTCGTAACCTACACTAACCCCACCAATTCACACTTTCTGGCTTCAACCTCCCTGAGTCCGTCCTTCGTCCCACGCCGCCATTTCCCTTGACAAAACTAATGGCTTCTCCAGTTTACGCACTGACGGAGGCAGCGGCCAGAGCGAGACGAGAGAAGAAGACAACTAAGACAGCCTTGTGTTGGGGGTCGTAACTCTTTGCACACAGCTGGACCTGGTGACCCCTTGGTGCATTCATCTCGCCCTTCAATCTGCCGGTCTTCCTTTCCCCTCACAGACTCATTGCCACCCACCACACTCACGATGATACAACCTCAAGTCTGCCTCGGTTACGCAGTGCCATCTGTGCGGCGCCAAGGCTTCTTACTGATTCAGGGGACCCAGCTTGCTTTTGCTTGAAGGTGACGACAGTAGTTGTGTCCTTAAGTTTTTTTTTTTTTCATAATATCCTCACTTTCGGACAAAAATATATGGAGGATAACAATTAAATGAACTGAAGGATTGAAAAAAGGAAGGGAATAAAGATAAAATTCAGGGAAGGAAAGAAAGATAGAAGGAAGCAAAGGAAATGAGAGAGAGAGAGAGAGAGAGAGAGAGAGAGAGAGAGAGAGAGAGAGAGAGAGAGAGAGAGAGAGAGAGAGAGAGAGAGAGAGAGAGATGACCGTCTTGACTCACTTTAAGATATTTCCTTCGCGGACCCAAATACTAAGGGCCTTCAACACTTGCATATCGAAAAATCTCGTGAAATCCCAATGTTTACGAAAATTCACACACACACACACACACACACACACACACACACACACACACACACACACACACACACATGGGTGGCGAAGGTATAATTAAAGCGAAGGGCGGGATGATGGTGGTGGCGGCATCGACCAGCCAGCGTGTGGCGTCCTGCGAGGCGGCATAATACTTGAAGCGTCATTGTAGTTTGATTAAAAGGCGAGACATCTGAAAATCTCCATATCCCTGATTAATTAGATTCACATTACAATCACATCTAGCAGAGGCACGGCGGAGGTGCAGGTATCCGTGATTAATTAAATGCATATCACAGCTATATGTAACAGTGTGGTTTTTAGATCACTGGTAAATTCAAAGAGAGACACATACGTTCGTGACCAAGGAGGCAACTAGCGGCTTTAATATAGTTCATTAATTCAGTAGCGCTGCAGTGTGATCCTACATGTTAAGAATTCATCATGGAGATCATTACTCACTTGATTACACTTCCTTCTTTTGTAATGTCATAACTTTTATTGTTCTTCTTTCGTTGTTTCTCTAGTCAGTCGATGGTATCATGTACTCGTACTATAGACAAGTTTCCTTCAGTTGTTTGTGTCCCTTTCGTCTTTATCCTCAGTGACTCCCATCCTTTGATGTTCTATCGTAATTCCATCCCTCCATCTCACTTCCATCTTTTCCTTGATCTTCTTTCCTCAACCGATTTTCTCAAATAGGTTGCCTAATACTTACTTACGCAAAGAAACACAAAGAAACAGCAACAGGTGTTCATGTCATTAAAGAGGTGTTTCAGATACTCACAACCTATACTGTCTACCAAGTTTTTTTTCTCTCTCTATCTAACACAGCAGTTACAAAAAAGTGTAACAAAAGAAAAACAAACAGATCTATGCGTCTTTAAAAGGCGCTTTGTGATAAGCTGCACTACCTAATGTAAAGGTAAGGGACGTATGGTGCTAAAGGTGAAGACTCCTTAGCACCCACAGCTCCCTCTAACTGTGGTTGCCACGAAAGAAGAAAGAAACATATAGCACAAAAAAAGGACACATAAAAATACTAAAACATAAGAAAATAAGGTGAACTGCAAGAGGTTGTTAGACTTGTTCGTGACAGTCCCTGTGTGAACACCTCTGCCTAATTCCACCTATCATCCTCATCCATAAACTTGTCTAATCTTCTTTTAAAACTAAACACAATATGAACATTAGCAATATGATCATTGAGTCTGTTTCACTTAACTACCCTATTTGAAAACCACTTCCTTCCTATTTTTCTCCTAAATTTAAATTTCTCTAGCTTGAACCTGTTATTTAGATAATATAAGATACGATACTAAATAAGATAACACTGTTACAATAACCCCCCACAAAAATATACAAATAAATAAAAATAAAGAAATAAAAAGCGAAAAAAAGAACATGCATGAACCAAACATTTCACAAAACCATCGATAGAACATACAAAAGAAAAAAGTAATATAAAACAATGAAATAAATATATAAATAAATAATTTTCATATATCACACGACCGTCAGTGCATTAAGAAGGTAAAATAACACAGCTTAGTCAGGACGGACCTCTTACTGTACAGAATCCAAAAGTACACTGCCACGGTGATCCTCGAGTCACTCCCCTACCAACCCACGTGTCACCTTTGTCGCCTCCCCACCCCGCCTCCCACTCTTGTCCACCGCTGCAGCTCCCTGAGAAGTGCGCGAAAAGCCTGACGCAGCAGTGGCGGTGACGGAACAGCATACGTAGGTTTGGTGTATCAGAACTGTCTTCATCCATACTCGACATTTCTAGCGCAACGTGACAAAGGCAGCGGCAAAACACACACACACACACACACACACACACACACACACACACACACACACACACACACACACACACGCTTCATTTGAGTAACGCCACCTATTCAGACACAAACAGGTCGTATTATTCAGTATCTATCTTAATGAAACCTAAATTCCTGGCGTGTTTTGGAGAATGTTGCCTTGATAATAGGAATCCCCATGAGTGAGGGGGCAGATTGAAAGAGACGAGCACACGAGGAAAGAAAGGATGGAACAAAGGAAGACAGATAAACCTAAATTTAGAAGTATAAATGAAGACAGTCTTTCACAATAAAAAAAAAAAAATAATAAT
>CM035191.1:15734282-15746279 GCA_020233015.1 Callinectes sapidus
GTCTTACATCTCTCGGGGCTTCTACAGCTCCAGGAGCTGCTTTGATGATTATTAGATTTGACTAATGGGTCAGAAATATTTACTAAGTCCTGCACCATTAGGCCACACAGAGCATAGATGGATAATGGGGTATGGGCACATGCTTCAGCTGCGCATCATATAAAAATCAAACAAATCCCCTGGTGCGGAGTGAGTGTGAGAATAGATTCAACCATTCAGACAAACCTACTATAGAACATAAGATTATTATCCCCACAGCCATCCCTTCACCCCGGGTCGCCGCCTCCAGTTGAGACGTGATGGTAATTCAACCTTACAAACCCGACATGCGTCACTTTGTCACCTTCACTCCCCAGACATTTTTCACTCCGTTACTGCAGATTACCTTCAGCTGGTGCCTTGAAGGGGAATATTGTGCATTGATTCGCTGGATTAAACTTTGTTCCGGGTGGAGATACGAACAGTGAGGTGTAGGGGTGCCGACCTTGCTCTCTCTACCATTTCTTATATGCGTGGGAGAGAAGGAGGTACGGAGGGATGGATTGAGGGAAGGAAGGACATTCTGGGAAGGGAGGACATAGATGAGGCGGGATCGAGGTCACGCTTTACCACACAGGAGGCGAATTCTTGGGTAGTGTACGAGTTATCTCCAGGGTAGGAAAAAGTAGCTTAATGGGAGGTGCAAGGAATGTGATCAATCCTTTCCAGAATGGAACATCGCTCATTTGTTCAGGCAGGTTCGTTCGGTGCAGGTGATCACTTCATTCCCTGTCCCTTCGAATGGCGCTGCTCGCCTTCCTTATTTAATCATGAGGTTACTCCTATAATTTTTACTTTCATTCTGATGCATTTTTCTCTTCCAGCATGTGTTCATTTTTTCTTTCTTTCTGACATTACTTTTCAGAACATATGAGTATTTATTATTATACAAATTTTCAAATTATCAAAAATGAATTTTACCATTGACATCGCTCTTGAAATGGACATTACGTCAATCATTGAGTGATGCATGTGATCAAAGCCGCAGCCCTCATCTCCATATAAGGCGTGACACCCGCGTGCCCGAAGACGGTGCTTTTCGTCCTCCCTTTGTTGTGTCTTGATGCAGCGCTCCCTGACCTGTCAGCGCTCCCCACCCGAAGTTTCTTTTATTGCGAAACTGTGGTGTTTGAGCCTTCAGAGATGCTTTTTTTTTTTATTTCTATATCACTAGGACAATGTCATGGGATAAGCTGCAATGTATAAAACATACATCGCAATACTCGGCTATCATATATTCATATATCTATATAGTTTTTTTTTTTCATAAATCTGCTATTCACTGTATTATATGCATCATGCTGTTTGGGCTTAGAAAAAAAAATATAGAAAACACAATAAATCACCAAAAAAAGGTGGCGTCAGAAGGACAGATGTTGGCGGTGTGAATAAATTGCCTTACTTCCTCAATGTCGCCCATTCGTCACCGCTGTGTGGCCGTGACTCCGTGACCGGGCGTCGCCAAGGACTCGCCTCCCTCTGCCACCTTCCCGTTGCTCCACTTCTGCTCCGTCAATATATATGAATTCCTGCCCGTCAACAAGAAGTGCCTGCGTCTCTCGCGCCCAACGCCGCCCAAGAATGCGGAAAGTGATCGAAGTCATGACCTTGTTGATATTTTCTCTGAGTGATAAATCTGATCCACGCCTTGCTTCAGACTACACTACTTCTTATGCAAAGTGGTGCATTTCCATACCTGCGGCCTCTGAATACAAAGTAGAGAGGTAAAGTTCCCAAAATATGCCAAGTATTATCTTTAGCTCAGCTGGAAAATGGTTGTGTAGGTGTGCACACTGCATGGCCACCCTCACATTATAAGGGACAAAATATACATCATCAAAAAGTTCAAATTCTCGATATTCGAAGGGCGCCACCTTATTCTTTCTTTCCCTGCCAAGTCTCTACTCCCGCTCAGTTCATGGTGTGTCCCTCCGAGCAGAGCCGCCGCGGAGCACTCAGTGAAAGTTGGTCTCACCCTTTTGACATAATGCCTCTGATAAAAGTCTCTTCCTCACTGCTCTGACACACGCCCGCAGGTCACGTGCTTCTATCCTTTCACTTTCTTGTTTATTTATGTATACACATTTTCTAACTTCCGCGAGCCCTCCTTGTTGGAACTATAGTGTTTTCGCAATGAATATAAATCATGAGATACTTTCTCCTTTACTACAGCTTTTCTCATATCTCATATGATAGATGAGCATTCCTTTGCCTGTCTCCACTCGTTGTGTTATCAGCCAGTTCGTTTTAACATTTTAACATTTCCATGTCATCATCGAGAGAGTCTTTTCACTAGTTCACAATGGATATTACGTGATAAGGTCTCGTACTGATGTAATTCTGGATATTGGTAACTCTGGATAGTCTCTTGTTCTTAACCTATCATATCAGGTTGTGTGTTTACAAGTGCCACGTTATAGAAATATAATAACTCGTGATAAATAAAATTCTGGACTTCATATTTTTCTTCTTTTTATGCTTAAGTTGTATGGTGTAATTATTTTCTTCATTTTTTTCTGAATCGTATCAGATCGCAAAACTTGACTAGCTTTCTTCACTCACTTCCGTTAAACAAGTCATCGTCATTTTCTAAGTTTGCCTCTAACTTGATTTACACAGCTGATATACTTATTTTTCGGTCTTTCTCTTTTTTTCCGCATCTTTGCATCTCAATACCCACCCTTCTTTTCTCTTGCTCTCCCTGCATGAATGCTTTCACAGGAGGTAAATACATATTTACTGTAAAGAATATTACAAAATTACAGGTATTACAGATGTCACGTGAACCTCCCACAATGTCCTGCATTTTGTTACCTGTGATTTACCAGAGGGAACACTGGGGGCTCCCTTAACCTTTGTTACGTTCCAACAGGCTAAGGGAGTGCTATTGCAGTCACAAAGAAGGTTATTGTTGTCGCAAAAAAAAAAACTGTGTTAGTGCTGCCCGGAACTCAATCTTTCCGGTTCCTCTCCTCCCGGCAGTGTTCCAGCGGTCGTTGCCTCTCTGTCTGTCTATACGTCTGGGAGTGTAATGCGGATATGAAGCTTATTCTTCAAGAACGTCTTGCTTGCGGCGCCTATGTCAGTCAATCAGTCAAATGCTTTAGGGAAAAAGTCCTTCTTTGTCTCGCAAGTAAATCATACAAGCTGAGGAAGAGCATGTGTCTTTTTCTTTCTTTTTAATTTAAGTATTACATCCGGGAAACAAAAAGAAGAAAAAAGAAAAACCTACCAAATTACCATTCCCAATGTAGGAAAGTTACATTCAAGTCAGCGATTTGGTTCTAAAAGTGCATTCTTTATTTATCAGGGAGACCTGGCAAGGAAAGCTAAACTCCGCTCACGATGTCATTTTCCAAAACAAGAACACAACAGTGGAATTTTTGAGAGCATGGCCAGTATATGTGCCGAGGTAGATTGATATTCCATTCTTGAGAGACTGATACGATGTCATCTCATTATGAATGAGGAATGGTTGCTCCTCCAGAAGATGAGGTGAAAATGTGTTGCCAGTCCAATTTCAGAGCTGTCTTGATATTCCTCTCTTGAAATGTTAGTGTATCTCACATTCCCTAACAAGATGAGTCCTAGGAAGGAATTCGAGTCGGTACATAATTCAGTTCCAGAGTTGTCTTGAAGCTTCTCTAATGAAATACCGACGCTGTTTCTCCTTTGCATCGCCTCGACCTAAACAGGGAAGCGCCACGCCTCGTCCCGGAGCCCCCGAGGACCCTTGCAATCTTTTCCCACCGTTGGGTTCCGCTGCAAGTCAGGCAAGGAGGCACATCGCTGAACACTTTCTCCCAGGGATAATGGAGGCGAGAGGAGGGTTGCGAGGGTTATCGCTGATCGTAACCCTGCCTCCCGCTGGTCATTCCATTCTCATCAGCATGACATTCTCGCCTGGATCAAACATCACTTTCTCCATTCACACCTGAAGGATATATATATATATATATATATATATATATATAATATATAAATATATATAATAATATATATATATATATAGATATATATATATATATATATAGATATAATATATATTATATATATATATATATATATATATATCCCTATTCTCTCGTGAAGATGAGACTCATTGAGTATTGTAGACGAGTCTGCCCTGATCTCCTACTTACCTTCCTCCTTACGCATTACTTCACCATGCCTGAGAAACTGATGGAATTCTTGGTAATGTTGATAAGAAAAACGCTCCATGAAGGCATTATGCACAGGGTTTCTAAGAGAACTATTATATTATTATAGTATTTCTATAATAATGATATTGGCAAATATTCGCAGCTACACACACACACACACACACACACACACACACACACACACACACACACACACCACCCACCCCCCCCCCACCCCCCAAAACCCACCCCCCCCCCCCCCCCCCCCCCCCCCCCCCCCCCCCCCCCCCCCCCCCCCCCACACACACATACACCACACACACACACACACACACACACACACACACACACACACACACACACACACACACACACACACACACACACACACACACACACACATACATTACATACATACATATATACATACATACATACATACATACATACATACATACATACATACATACATACATACATACACGCATACTTAGCGAAATGTCAGGTGTGTTCATTATTTTAGTATGATTTTGTTGTCAGTTTTTCGTGGTGAAGTTAGAACTCATAAACTCACGCGCAACAATGACAGTTTCATAATGATGTAATCATTCTCGCACCAAAGGAGAGTGGTAGAAAATGCAATTACCATGCTAATAAACTGCGATGATAACAATGATTATTATAACCAGAATCCAATAACTGAAATGTCACAGGACTTGTATGCTTTTCCATTTAAATCAACGCATATTAAATCGTTGAATCTCATTACAGATGCACAACAGATAGTGTCCTGTGATAAACCTATAATCCACAAGCACATGAGAAGAGATAGTTACAGGATCTATTCCCTTGCGCATCAATAACCCGTATTTTCAAAAGCATGATGTATTACAACAACTATTGTCAAGGGCTAAGAAAAATCATATAAGTTGTATTTTTTATTTTTATAAGTGTTTTTTTTCTTTTCTCATTGACGAATTCTTCTCAAACTACCACTAGAATAATGGAAACATTTTGAAAACCACAATAAATGTCTAAAATTTCTGAAAAGTCCCCGTGATCACACTGAAAAAAAGGAATATATACAAAACTTGGAGGTGATGCATGTATAAACCTTCACAAACTACTACGAAAATTACAACCACAACCTTGAAAGTCACAGTAAACGTCAATACCTAGAATCTGTTAAAATTGCTTGGGATCAAATAGCCAAACTTTTAAGGCCTACGTACCAAGTTTACTATAATGTATAATCTCTCTTAAGATTACCATTAAAAATCATAAAAACCCCTCTGAAAAAACATATTAAGTTGCTTAAAAATGGATAGAATTACTCGAGATCGGACGCTGAAAAGTATAAGAAACATGTGGTGAGGTTGATCTGTTATAATCACTGCCCCAGCTTACCGTGGCATATGAGTGATGGCGCAATGCTGGGTAAGTGTGCGGCACGAGTGATTGTATGCTGACCACCTGCCGTGTCGAGAAAGTATTCCAACAGTTTTAAGGTTTTTTTTTTTCCCCTACTAAGACCCTGGTGCGCTCATGTATAAAGGGTGAATGTGAAATAACGGAAGAATTGATGTTTCATTTGGGTTTGAGAGTATGATAATAGTAAAAATAATAATAATAATAATAATAATAATAATAATAATAATAATAATAATAATAATAATAATAATAATAATAATAATAATAACAATAACAACAAATAAACAGAAAAAGAACAATTTAAGAAGAAAAAACTATACATACTAAATCTAACCTAACTTAACCTAACCTAACTTAAAGAACAACAACAACAACAACAACAACGATAAATAAAAAAAATGAAAAAATGAAAAAAAGAAAAATTTAAGAGAGAGAGAAAAAAAAAAACTAAACATTAAATCAAATCAAACGTAACCTTAACAAAACCTAACTTAACCTTAACAAAACCTAACCTAACCTAACCTAACCTAACCAAACCAAACAAAACCAAACCTAACCTAACCTAACCTAACTGAAGTAATAAGTCAAAATAGTGAAGAGTGAAGGTGATGACGCGGTAAGGGCGGTGTTGAGGTGATGTACAGCCCCTGAGTGAGTGTTTCAGGGTGTAGCCAGGGTGTGGGAACCTGTCAACACATTAGGGAGGCAAAGGGAGAGGATAGGGAGAGTAGGGAGAGTAGGGAGAGGTAGGGAGAGATGATAAGGGAGGGAGGGAGGAAGAGGGAGGGGGTGGGATACGAAGGATAGAGGGAGAGTAGGGAGAGAAGGGAGAGAGTAGGGAGAGGAGACGATAAGGGAGAGAGAGAGGGGGGGGTAGAGGTGATAATAGAAGAGGAAATATTAACACACACACACAACACACACACACACACACACACACACACACACACACACACACACACACACAAACACACACACACACCTTGCCTTACCAGTTCCTTATCAACCTGTCAACACACTTTCCCTATCCACCAGTTTATCTCCACCACAAAAATTGAAAGGAAACTCTATCACATATGACAAGTAACAACAAACCTTCTTCTTCCTCCTCCTCTTCCTCCTCCTCCTCCTCCTCCTCCTCCTCCTCCTCCCTAGACAGCCTTAATTGGATATACCTGTGTCTACCTGTGTAATTAACCCTTCCTACCTGCCCTTACCTGCCCAGTTCTCATTACCTGGGAGAAGGGAAGGGGTTTAGAGTACAAGGGAAGGGGTAGGGGGGGTGTGTCTTCCCTAGTAAATACCTCCTCCCCCCTCCCCTTTCCCTGCCCCTTCACTTCCCCTCCCTTCCCTTGTATATTAGGGGGTGAAAACTTCCTTAAATAGCTACTAGAGAGAGAGAGAGAGAGAGAGATGGGGGGAGAGAGAGAGATGGGGGAGAGAGAGAGATGGGGGAGAGAGAGAGAGAGAGAGAGAGAGAGAGAGAGAGAGAGAGAGAGAGAGAGAGAGAGAGACACACACACACACACACACAAACCACAACAAAAACAACAACAACAACAACAACACCACCACCACCAACAACAACTACTACTACTACAACTACTACTACTACTACTACTACTACAACTACTACTACTACTACTACTATTTCAGGGTCATCTTAAACTACCTGCTGTGGCGGTTCGTGCTGCGCTACATGCCCTACATCAGTAACTACTTCCAACAACTATGGCAGCAATTCAGGAGTGAGGTAAGGGTTGTTAAGGATTGTTAAGGGTTGTTAGAGGGTTGTTAAGGGGTTTTTAGGGTGTTTTATGGTTTTAAGGGGTTTTTATGGGTTTTTAGGGTTTTTTAAGGGCTGTTTTGGGGTTGTTTAGGGTTGTTAAAGGGTTGTTTAGGGGTTTAGGGTTTTTTTAGGGGTTGTTAAGGGGTTATTAGGGGTTTTTAGGGGTTGTTAAGGGTTGTTAAGGTTTTTAAGGTTTTTTTAGGGGTTGTTCAGGGTTGTTTAGGATTGTTAGAGATTGTTAAGGGGTTATTAAGAGATATTAAGGGAAGAAATTGGTAGTTAAGGGTTGTTAAGGGGTTGTTAAGGGGTTGTTAGGGGTTGTTAAGGATTGTTTGGGGTTGTTAAGGGTTGTTTTGGGGTTATTAGGGGTTTTTAAGGATGTTTAGTGGTTGTTAAGGGTTGTTAAGGGGTGTTAAGGAGTTATTAGGGGTTGTTAAGGGTTGTTAAGAGTAGTTAAGGTTAGTTTAGTGGTTATTAAGGGTCATTATCGATTATTTAAACCCACCACCACCACCACCACCACCACCACTACTACCCCCCTCCACCCTCCCTCCGCAGGTGCCAAACCCCACGGAGGAACGGACGTACATCAGCAGGTGGAAGGAATGCGCGGCGGTGGTGAACGAAGGATTTGGCGCGGCGCTGGCCAGGAAGTATGTGGAGGAGTACTACGATAACTCCATCTCTCTCAAGGTAAGGTGGAGGGAGAGAGGGAGAGTGGAGGGAGAGAGGGAGAGAGAGAGAGTGGAGGGAGAGGGGGGGTGTAGGGGGGGTTATAGAGATTGGGGGTGATATAAAGGGAGAGAGATAGAGAGAGAGAGAGAAGGGGTATTTAGAGAGAGAGAGAGAGAGAGAGAGAGAGAGAGAGAGAGAGAGAGAGAGAGAGAGAGAGAGAGAGAGAGAGAGAGAGTTTTTGCACGAGTTTATTGCATTAAATCGTACGAACGGTATTGGGAAATGTACCAACACTAAGAAAGAAATATGTATTGGATTTTCTTAAGTATTTTGATGATTATACAGCAATTTTGAAGAGAGAGAGAGAGAGAGAGAGAGAGAGAGAGAGAGAGAGAGAGAGAGAGAGAGAGAGAGAGAGAAACACAGACAGGATTTTTACCAGAACTTTGTCGCATTACAGTGCACGGATGGATGTAAAGAAATATTTTGTGAAGTGCGCGCATTTGTTACTATTGCGGTGGTGGTTAAGTCTCTTTTGTTATCCGGAGTATGCATGTTTTCGGTGAGTAAAATCTGATACGTGGGGTTGGATATAATAAAAGAATAACATACTCATTTTTTTCTCGACTTTCGTGGGAAGTATCAAGCTTAACCTTTTCATTACTGGGACACGTTTTTATCTTGAATTTGTAGTAATATAATCCTATTGACATTAGAAAGGGTCTATGGAGATCGGAAGGTTAATGTCTGTACTATTTCAATCGCCGTATAAGTTACTGAAGCTGTATAAAATCGACAAATAATAAGCACAGTACTTTTACTCCAATGCTAAAAATGAAGTACATATCATCATTTCTCCTTTAGTTCCCCCAACGTATCGATAGAAGTTCTAGTTTTCTTTCATTTCCGGGAGGAAGTTGAAGCAATACCACCAACACGGGACAAAAATACTCCCAAACTTTTTTCTTTCCGCTTATTATTTTCCTTCATCAGTTGTCCGTCTTTTTGAGTCTACCAACACAAAACTCTATTAAACTTGCAAGAGGATTGAGCTCTATACCTTTCACGGGACTGGGAAATAATTAATGGGCTTCTTATTTTCATCGTTTTTGTTGCTCTTGGCCAGCTTACCCTCCTCTTACATAAAAAAGGAGTAACACAAGTAACCTTCCCAGATTACTATTGTTTCCTATCAGCTTCTTGTTTATTCCAGCTTACCTAACCTAACCTAAACTTACCTAAAGTATACATATTAGAAAAATGTTCAAATAATGAGTAAAAAAGTAAAGGATATTTCAGAACCTTCTTAGCTTGCTTTCTTTTCATTGTTTTATCACTTACTCTATTCCAGTTCAACCAAATAAAACTCCCAAACAGTCCTTATTCTTCATTATTTCAGAAATTCGAACAAAGGGAGCTCTTGAATCTAAAGAACATTTTTTTTCATGTAACACTCAGATATATAGATCAGACAGATATATAGATTAATCACCTCCTTTTGCAAAAATGAAAAAAAATCCTTCGGGGTTGGACTGAACATGGAAAGGGGGAAAGCGAAAGAAAAGAGAGGCTGGAATGAATGGTTGGAAGAGGAGAAAAAAAGGGCGTCATTAAAGAAATTGCATCGTTCCAGGAGGTACAATCATTTTCATGTGAATTCGTGTATTGAATGATTCTGCAAATTTCAATTTACTAATTTCACCTGCGAAAGGAAAGTTAAGCAGCGCAGCAAGGAGTTCAGAAAGGAACATGTATACATAATGAACTATGAATTATGGGGGAAAAAAATGTACGACGGATGAAGACTGGATGATCGAAAGATTGTGAGAAAGACGAGGAAGAAGAGTTAAGAAGAGAAAAAAAGACGAAGAATAAAATGATCAATAAGAGAAGAATGAAAAAGAATACAAAAAAGAAAACGGAGAATATGAAGAAGGAAACAACAACAAAAGAGGTAAAAAAACAATATGAGGAGGAGGAAGACGGAAGAGGAGAAGGAGGAAACGAGTAACATAAACTAGTATCGGGTTCATGTATCGCTGGAATGAATGAAAGTGTGGGGACGGTGACCTGCCAGGCACTGCTTTCCCGCCACCACGCCACACGACAGGCGACAGCGGCGGGAGAACAGGGGGAGGAGGGGACGACGAGGGGAGAGGGAGACGACGGTAGAGACAAAGAAGGAAAGGAGAGAGAGAGAAAGAGAGAGAGGGGGGGAGCGATGAGGGAAATCGAAAGAAAGAGACAGAAGTTAAGAGAAGACAGGAAAGAGGTAAACAAGAGAACAGGCAAGAAAGGAAGGAAAGAGGGAAAAAAACAGGGAGCAGAGAGGAGAGAGAGACAGATATAGAAAGAAGATGGATGGAGAAAGAGACAGAGAACCAGGAGAAGGAAGGAGAAAGGCAGAGGAGAACACAAGCTACGAAGAATAGGTAAAGACAGGAAAAAAGCGAAAGAAAAGTAGAGAAGGAAGGAGAGGAGCAATGACAGAAGCAAGGAATAGCGTAAAGAGAAGGAGAGAGAGGAGACAAGTAGGGAAAGACAGAGACGGAGAAGGATGGAGTGAAGGAAAAAAAGGAAGGGAAAGAGGAGTGAGGGAAGAGAAGGAGAAAGGCAGAGAAAGGAAGGGGAGAGACAGGGACGGACAGGTGACAGTAGAAATGAAGAGACGTGGGAGCTGAGAGGAATTATGAAGTGAGGAGGTATTGGGAGTTGAAATGAGGCCATAGCACTGTGAGGAAATAGGAAAGGGTTTACAGGTGAACATTTCATCGTAATACCTAAACTGTAAAACACAGACTACACGCTTTGCCCAGAGGACCGAGAGGGATTATGAAATGACTGACGGAGAGGGAAATGAGGGGAGAATAATGGGGGGAAAATGACCCAGAGGTGGACATTCGGAGTAAAAGAAGGGAAAGGTCAGAGTTGCAGCATTACCAAACACATCACAGTACCACATGCTTTAGTTATTTCCCTCGTCGATTTACCTGCAGCTTGAGGCGAGTGAGGTAATGAAGGTTGGGAAGTGACCCGGAGAGAGAGAGAGGAAAAAAGAAGCCTGCAGAAAAAAAAAACAAGCTAAATTACGTAATAATGGGGAAAAAAATCACATTTACAGATACATTTTTGTTCTTTTTACCATTTCGTGTAAATTTTTAAGTCGAAAGGATCTCACTATGAAAGAACAAGAGGGCAAAACAGAGAGAGAGAGAGAGAGAGAGAGAGAGAGAGAGAGAGAGAGAGAGAGAGAGAGAGAGAGAGAGAGCGAAGAGAAAGGATAGTGAAGTAGTGAAGGGTGATACAAGTGATAGCAACGAGTGTAACTTCAAGACTATAGAGATTTTAGCGTGGCAAGAAAAGTAGAATGAGAAGAGAAAGGAAAATTCAAAGTAAAAATCCGAGAGTGTGGATGCAAGACTGAAACTTTAGCGTGGCAAGGAATGCAGCAAGATAGAAGGAGAGAAAATAAAGGCGGAAGCAATGAGCGTAAATTCAAAACTATGGGACTTTTCGTGTGGCAAAAAAATTGGGGGGAAAAATGGAACGAAGTAGAGAGAGAGCGAGAGAGAAAAAAAAATGCAAATCCTCTAAGACTTTTGGATCTTTTTGCGTGTCATGAATGGCGGAGAGGAGAGGAGGGGAGTGTAAAATGACAGAAGTAAAGTGGGTCGTTGTGGTTTTAAATTTCTGCAACACTGAAATTGAAAGGAAAAGAGAAAAAGAATAGTAGTGGAGCAAACAGACGCAGTTTTAACTATGGAATTTTTACTCATATGTGTGTATGTGGCTGTCTGTGTCTGTGTGATGAAAAAAAAAGGAATTCAGAGAGAGAGAGAGAGAGAGAGAGAGAGAGAGAGAGAGAGAGAGAGAGAGAGAGAGAGAGAGAGAGAGAGAGAGAGAGAGAGAGAGGAGGGTAAG
>CM035191.1:15748799-15753799 GCA_020233015.1 Callinectes sapidus
TCCTTCTCCCTCCTCCCTATTTTTTTTTTTTTTACAACACAATAATGATAAAAAAAAGTGACGCACGTAAAATACCCACTAACAAAAAGCTAACACATGCCGAACGTTCACAAGCCACCAGCTGCGTCACAAACTTCGAGGTAAACAAAGAAATAAAGGTGAGAGAGAGTCAGGCTTATCAAAAAATGCCAGACGCAGCTATCGCGGTCACAATGTTTGCACCAATACTCCAAAAGTTCCCTCATTGTCGATATCCATGCTCTTTTTTTACATTTTACCATTTTGTTGAGTTTTTGTATACATATATTTTTTTTACTATGCACGGACGTATATCTTTTTTTCTATCTATTTTTTTTATTCTTGTCCAGCCTCCCGTTTCGCAAAAAGGAGTACATCAGAATTTATTTCAGCATGTTTTATTTCGTTTCATATTTTGTGATGGCTGTTTATTTTATGTGCAAAGTGAAAGCTGGCTCGAAGTTATAATGGTAAAACAATAGAATAAATCGAGTAATCTATCCAAATGTCCACTCCTGCACTAAGATGTCTCACACACTGCCTGCTAGTAAGGAAAATTCAGTAATGGCTCCAAAAAAAACACAAGAACGATTATTGTTTTTTTATATCTCTTTCTTCCGCGTTCTCTCCACTTAATTCTGGACGCGTTACGATGTTGTGTAAACCCTCAAGTCAGTAAAAGCGTCTTGAAGCTCCCCATCACTTCAAACGTCAGCTCATTTTAGGGTGCAAGCAGCGTGAAGAGGAGACTTGATTTCTGTGTGTGGCTGTGGCTGTGGCTGTGTGTGGCGGCATGTGTGGCGGTGTGTAGGGGGGGGAAGGTATCTTCTTGTTTGTCTCTTCGTAAAGCTGTTTGTGTCCATGTTTGATTGTTTGTCTGTTCGTCTGTCTATATGTCTGTTTCTGTCTATCTGGTTCTCTCTCTCTCTCTCTCTCTCTCTCTCTCTCTCTCTCTCTCTCTCTCTCTCTCTCTCTCTCTCTCTCTCTCTCTCTCTCTCTCTCATCCATAATAAAGTCGTAAATTCGTTGAGTAGATCCTACAAACACTCCAACTGAGAGGCTTTCGTGAACCAAGTGTCTGTTGTTTCAAGGAGAATCCCAAAGATGTGTATTATTAGTTTACTGAGGCGCGTGCTGGAGGCGAGCTGACCGAGATGAAAGTATTAAGACAACATGAGAGCCTGCAGGGTGTGGCTGGCTGTCTGGCTGGCTGTCTGTCTGTCAGGGCCGCACTTGGAGCAGTGGAGGGAGACGAGCGGCTGGTGAGAGGTTTGTGAGAGGAAGGAAAGAGGCTGGATCATAAAAGAAAAGGTCTGGTGTGTGTGTGTGTGTGTGTGTGTGTGTACCTACTGGTGTCACATTCACAAACACATCTGAAGCGCTCCATGGGGAAGGTGGGAGGGAAAATTCTCGTATTCTTTTGGTTGCTCCCTGTCGTGTATCATCTTTGTATTGCATCACGCAGCAGTCACCAGCTGTGGTGTTGCTTTTGTGTTGTGTACGTGGTGCAGTCAGGAGCAAAGCGTTCTCCATTACTTTACGCTGAAAAGTTGAATTTAGAGCCAAAGTTTACAGTAAATAATGTGCGTGTTGTTGGAGAAATTTGTCCTGTGCAGAATACATTGCTGTGAGGCTAATGTAGACCAGTTTTTTTTACTTTTCTTGTACTGCTGGAAGAGGAAGTGAAAACAGTGAATAGAGTGGGCGTGGCCCGGAAAATTGGTGTTGACAGGAGAGATTACAAGAGAAGAGTGACTCGTCAGGTGCAGGAGAAGGAAAGGGAAGAAAGATGGCGTGGCATGCCCGAGTGACGCAAGGCCCAGCAAACACTCCGCAGCAGGTGGAGGTGAGCGGCGCGTGCCATCGTGGCCCTCGGCGCTTCCGACCACAATGGTTCATATTTTCCCAGCTTACGACACAGGCAGCGCTAACGTTCCATTTACAGCGACGGCCATTCAGTACCTCCTCTGTACTATTGTGTTCCCTTCACTAACAAGGCAAGAGCGGAGCTGCACCATAACTCCCGCGTGTGTTGCTTGATGAGGCAGGAGGTCCCAGAGTGGCGGCTAATACGTGGGCGCCTTTGTGCTGCTGCCTCTCTCTGCCGTGCTTCCACCTCGGCTTTTCTTGTTTCTGGAATTTGCAAACACGTTTCTTTTCTTTTCTTTTCATTTGATGTATATTTTCTTCTCACCTGATATATCTTATAAAGGTTGCTGTTACACTTGCAGGTTAATGTAATTAAGTATCGGAGGTTTCTTGTCAAAAGTTTGTTTTGAGGGCTGAGGCAGCGGGACTCGTCCTCACAGTGTGTGTGTGTGTGTGTGTGTGTGTGTGTGTGTGTGCGTGTGTGTGTGTATACTAGTAAAGAGGTTGGCCACCCGCTGAGCCTCACTGTTTATATCACTTTCATCTTTATATTTACTTTCATAGACTAAAATAAGAGTATATATATATATATATATATATATATATAGTATATATATATAATATAGAGTATATATATATATATATATATTATATATATATATATATATATATATATATATATATATATATATATATATATATATATATATATATATATATATATATATTCTTTACGTTTTGGTGGAAACATATAGCACTTAAATAACGGTATTCACATTTCAGTAACATTTGTAGTGAGATGGGAGATGCTTCACTTATCGAAGCTGTAAGATATTTTTCTTTTACAGAGGAAAGCGTTTTGAAAAGTTGATGTTCCCAATTACCTGACAAGATATCATTAACAATCAAAACGCTGCACACAATCTATCTCGCTTTGTTCTGATGGAAAATTTACTGGATTGAGATACTAATCAGAATGGCGAGAAGCATTGCTTATCTTGACTCGGATCACCATACCTTTATCGTTATACAATAATGTCTTCCGCATTACACTGACATATCTTCATTATCTATTGATGCTCCACATCTCACTATCATACTTGTGTTATTTCTCTATGCCTCACCTCCCAGTTACGTCATTCCTCGTATCATCAGTTGGCCAAATATTCCACCTTACTATATCTCAGCTTGATGACACGACACAAAGGACGCTCACTTCAGCAAAGCTCTTCTCAGGGTTGACGAGATGCAAGCTCGGATGGGTTTAGAGCCACGAGGGACTCCTACAAGATCGTTATCCAGGCGAGACGAGTGGGTTACGCCACTTCTGCCACTGTTGTGCCTTCACCGGGGGAGTGAAAACTGAGGTGCACGAGAAGTTGAGGAATGCGACTCATAAAAACAAACGAACAAACCCATTTTGCGTTTTTACAGCAGCGACTATTATAATTAGAGCTTCCTTCCGGGATGACAGACGGAGAAAAGAGACAAGAAACGTAATAAAAATGCGACTGAGAGAAAACGGAGATGAAACCAGGAAAAGGAAGGCTGGGTGAGCGGAGAGCCGAGGGAGAAAGTGGCCCGCTGCTCCTCCCTCCCTCCGGGTCACTGCTGGCTGGCGTGCCGGGCCTGGGAGACAACACATGGATAGTGGGAGCGTGCGATCTTTCCCGGGTACAATCTACGTGCATCCGAGAATTACTGAACGCGGAACAACATACCCACATCCTTTTGGAGGCTGTGAATGCGTACGGCAATGTCGCGATCCTTAATTCCAGTTCAAGGGGATCAGGTCACATGCCATCCAGCAGGTCATCCTTCTCTAGTGGCGGTGGTGGTGGTGGTGGTGGTGATGGTGGAATTGGTGGCAGGTGTATGGGCCATGTCTGGAGGTCCCCAGGGAAGGTAAGGTGCCGTAATCAGGATGTCTCAGGAGGCCCGTGAGGCGATGCGTGGCCCTGCGTCTCGAGGCATCAGATTCTTATCCTCCATTGCCGCAGAGGCCAAGGAGACAGAGGTCAGTGTCGTGGCAAAGAGGAGCTTGACATTTACCCTCGACTTAATCTTCTTATGGAAATAGACACACGTGGGAACTGTTGCGCAGTTATAGACTTTGATCCATCATATGTATGCAATCTAATATGAATGGTTTCTTTTTATTATTATCATCGTTATAATAATAATAATAATAATAATAATAATAATAATAATAATAATAATAATAACAGTAGTAAAGATAATTATTATTATCATTGTTATTATTATTATTATTATTATTATTATTATTATTATTGTTATTATTATTATTATTATTTTATTATTATTATTATTATTATTATTATTATTATTATTATTATTATTATTATTATTATTATTATTATTATTATTATTATTATTATTATTAATATTATTATTATTATTATTATCATCATCATCATCATCATCATCATCATCATCATTATCATTATTATTACTATTAACATTATTATTATCCATCAGAGTCTAACGAAGAACATATGTCAAGAGAGAAGAGTCTGATCAATATATAAGTTGAATAAAAAAGAAAGCTGAGTAGATTCCAAAAGCCGGTTACTTTATGTCAATACATTTCCTAAATTATCAGTATTCGTTTATTTTGTCCTTGATATGATCATCAGGGTATGTCATTAAGTAAATGTCCATTAACTCTCACAAGTTTCAATAATAGCCGAGTGAGTGCTTGACCGACTACCGGCCAGCACTAACTCATTCACTCCATTACAAGTACGGCAGAACTCTTGTAGAATATGTGACATGCACCATGACTATGGCTGCATTTTTGCGAAATCTTAGACACGCATTACGGGTATGACAGAACCCTCGTGGAAGGAGAAACACGCCTTGACCTACTCTGGGGAGACGCAGATTTACCATCCCATCCAAGTTTGTGCTTGATTGAGGTGTTTCCGTAGCCATTGTTGTGCCGAGACTGGCGACCACATTACCGTGCGTAACTCCCACACACAATCGGTTCCTCGGGAGCCCCGCCGATCATCACTGCAAAAGGAGGTCACGTCAGCCGTTGGATCGCTACCCCTTGCCCCCCTCCCCCCTCCTGTCTTCTCGCCTATACA
>CM035191.1:15758799-15764696 GCA_020233015.1 Callinectes sapidus
AGACGATATCAATAACAATAGAAAGTAGAATGATTATGTGTTACTGGACTTGTTTTCCATTTCGAACACGGTCGTTTCGAGGGCTTTGCTGATAAGACTTCAAAGGATTCTCAATACAATAGCCTCTCTCCCTCCTAGACTCCAATATAACGTCCGCTTACACTCCGTCAACTCTACTGTTTTCTTTCTTTCACTTTATCACAACTAATGTATTTTTTTCCTTACTTCCTTACACCTACCACAACCAGTATCTCAACTCCTACATCCAACCACAACCAACAACTCACAACCAGCGTATCCTATAACTTCTATAACGCACTGTAAATAACCTCTCCCCTCTTCACACAACTTCAACCACTGAACTCGCCACAACACCTCACCACATACACTATCTCTCTTACACTCCACTACAACCCCTATCGTTTATTTTATGCCTTTACGTCCCTCCTACATCACTATCACAAATAACTTCCCCTTTACCCATCCACAAGCACTGACTCCCCACAACATCTCCATATACACTATTGCTCCTACCCTTCACTACAACCACTATCGTTTCTTATATGTCTTTATGTCCCTCCTACATCACTATTACAAATAACTTCCCCCTTCTTCGACCCAAGTAAAACCACTGACTCCTCACAATACTTCACCCCATACACTATCTCCCCCACACTCCACCACAACCACTATCGTTTGTTATATGCCTTTACGTCCCTCCTACATTACTATTACAAATAACTTCCCCCTTCTTCACCCAACCACAAGCACTGACTCCCCACAACATCTCCACATACACTATTGCTCCTACCCTTCACTACAACCACTATCGTTTCTTTTTATGCCTTTACGTCCCTCCTACATTACTATTACAAATAACTTCCCCCTTCTTCGACCCAAGTAAAACCACTGACTCCTCACAATACTTCACCCCATACACTATCTCCCCCACACTCCACTACAACCACTATCGTTTGTTATAATGCGTCTCTCCCTCACTCCTGTCTCTGTTTCCCTTTACCTTACAACCACAACAACTGACAAATGAGTGTTGGTGGTGTAGAGAGTTACTCTTCTCACCACTCTCACCTCTTCACTCTCACCCGGAGCCGCATCACCAGAGCGGAGGAAGGAAGCTCGCAATTTAGCGGTGGTGATGCTGCCGCTATTGTCTATGTGAAAGTGGCGAACTGTAGTGAAGGATGTGGCGACCAAACTCCGTCCTGGAAGCTTGCCCGTAGTATTGAGTGGCGACCGGCAAGGTTATTATTCTCCGTTCGCCATCCACCCCTGTCCGGAACGTGGTGTCTAGAATAAAAGTAAAATAATAAGAAATAAGAAGAGAGATAAAAAAGAAAACAACATCAAGAAGTTTATATAGTAAAAAGAAAAAATTTGACTTGACTTTACCTGACCCTGTCTAATTCTACAAACCCTTATCTAATCTAAAATGGATGGGAAAGGACAGTGAAGTTGATAATTGGAATACAAATGAAATGCAACAGAAGAAATGACATATACTAACAAAATCTTACTTAATCCATCCAAATCCAAACAAAAAGAAAGAAAGAAACAAACAAACAAAAAATACGAGGTGAAGTTTCAAATATAAATGAAAACCAGAGACATAAACAACAGACATTTAATCTCTAACCTTTACCTTAAATAAAAAAAAAAAAAGAAAGAAACAGTGAAGCTTCTATTTTCTCCCAGTGATACAACAAACAAAAGCAGCAGTAAAGACCCAAAGACTAAATGAAAAGCTAACTATCATTCGTCTCTCTACACAAAGGGCACGCGAGACCCGCGTTCAGCCTCCGCCCCACCACCAATCCTTTGACAATGCTTCTGCTCTCCCCTTCTCCCCCATCTCTCTCTCTATCTCTCTCTCTCTCTCTCTCTCTCTCTCTCTCGCGTGCTCGCTCGCTCGTCGCTCTCCGCTTTCGTCGCTGCGGGGGTTATGAGTATAATATAGATCGGATATCGATTATATATATATATATATATATATATATATAGATATATATATATATATATATATATATATATATATATATATATATATATATATATATATATATATACTTGTGTTATATCTCTATTTTTTACTTTTTACCTTCACTTCATTCTTTCACGCCTCTCTGTTAGAACATTTTTATCTAATTTCTAAATAGATTTTCCTTTTCGCTTGAGGGTCTCTTCCTCTTTCTGCCCTAATTCTGTTTTCTTTTTACATTTGCAATACCTTAGTTTCGTTCGTTCTTCCTTTTACATAACAACACTTTTAAAAGTCATTCCTGCATAGAGAAGAAGCTTCCCTCTTCGTTTCACGGCCTCTTTCTTTATAAACTTTCTCTTTTCCCTTTGTTTCTTTTCTTTATTTGTTTAATCTATTCATCTTTTACGTAACATCACTTATAAAACAAATTTCTGCCCAATGATCACATTTTCCCTTTCACTTCACGCCCTCTTTCTCTCACGGAACCCCAAAAGTAATGCTCTCGTTAGGAACAGCGAACGATCAATTATTTCTGCCCACGAACGGGAACATGACTGACTGGCATACTACTCCTCCATTAGTACAGTAAATTTACACAAATCCTGTAAATCATTCATGCCGCAAATTTCCATCACAGTAATCATTACCGACTACAGTGTTACAGGATTTCAATGCACATTTTATGATTATTCACAAAATTATACTTCTATTATGTTATTATTTTATTTCATTTCTTTGCTATAGTATTACTTACTTCCTTATGTTAGTACAGTACCATTCATATTTCTAGACACATCACTATAGGTAAAGGCATAAAATATTTTTCGTCATTATTGGAAAATAAACTCTAATACTTCTGGAACTGCCACGTGTAGGCCTGCCGACTTCCTTTAGCTTCCATTATTTGCTTATGTTATTAAGCTCTTATTTGTGTGTTTTCTCTTTTCAGCATGATGTTATTTGTTTATTTTAGTACAGCCATCTTCGTATTTTGAAACACACAGATAAAGTAAAATGGAGTGAATACTCTGTCATTTCATGAAAAGAAACTGTATTTTTTGTATTTCATCAGAGTATTAGTTAAGTTAGTGCAGTCTTCCTCCTATTCCTAAACATAGGAACACGAAAAGGAAATTAATTATCTATATCATTCCAAGAAAAAAACATAATTCTGTTTTACTTACTGTTCTCTCTTATCATCAACATTTTCACATCTCGTGGAGTCCCTGTTGTATTTCCAAACACAATAGTACAGGTATAAAATAATGAATATTCTTTAGCACTCGACAAAACCACACTCCTCTCCTGGTTCTTGCACGTGTTCATTCATCACAGATTCACAAAGCTACATATCTGCCGAGGCTTTCTATTCTGACGCCTGTGGATGAAGTGATGTTCTTAGTGTGTGTGTGTGTGTGTGTGTGTGTGTGTGTGTGTGTGTGTGTGAGTGTGTAGCCATGACACTGCCCTCTTGAGGTTGTGTTCGCCTGATCCAGAGATACGCATTATCGGCCATGAAAAGAGAAGTGAGAGAAGGAGGCTAGAATGAGTGAGGGTTAACAATCACAAGGTCTGACGTATGTTTGGAGTGGCGGTTGATGAGTGGGAACAGCGAGGCTCTCCATTCCGTACCATATTCAGACTTCAGGCAAAATATCTGTGTTTTTATGTTCTTGTCTGTCACTTCCTTTTCCCTGCCAATACACTCCTGCATTGGTTCGTTTGCTGGCTGGAGAAGGAAAAGCTTAATGAGACTATTCTAATGTTTTTGTTTTTCTTTTTGATATCGTTTGTATGAAGGGTAAGCGAACAGGTCTATTTCGCCTTTTTCTTCTTTTTTGTCTTGTATGTTTACCTAATCCCATGTTCAGCTCCCCATATTAAAGTTGGTTTATAAGATAGTCTTAAACAAAAGCAGCCTACAAAAATTGTTTGAATCCATGGATTTACCTCTATGTATATTAATAGCTATATTTCAAAACTTTATCTCATCGCATAAGTCCACGTTTTCAAATATTTCGCCGTCTTATGTATTTAACGGGTTATGGTCAAAGAGTATTTTTACGATTTTAGTGATAGTCTGATATCTGATATAAAAAATTATATCTGCGGGGTTTGATATAACGTTTAGTGATCAACAATAGCTCTACATTATTGATCGTGAGAACTCCGTTAATTATCTCTCTTGACTTCCATAATAGTCTTAATGAGAACTTGAAGTGTTTAGGAATACAATATTCTATTTTGGTGTTCCTTATACGCCCAAAGATTCACCTGCGACATTTTACAACTTCACATGAGTCGAGCGAGCGAGAGGCTCCGGAAATGGTTACACTCAAAAATCATTCAGTCTAAAACTTTCTCTGCTTTTCTCTTCCTATCGCACAGTTCTTGGTAAGCAGAAACAGCAGTAGTGGATTACAACTTTAATCCTTCTGAACCAATGCGCATATCAGTCTTCCTCCCTGGATTCTTTTTTCTTTCTCTCTTCTTGTGACGTCATTTCTCCCGTCGCTCCGTGCTGTTGGTACACTGAGCGGGTAAAAGGAATTTTATTTATTGGCTCTTCCGACTCTGTATTAGTTGTAGATGCCACCACTGTGTTGGCTGGCGGCTGACTTCTGTGTTGGTTAGTGTGGAGGCCAGAGTGGCATGAAGGCTTGGAGTGCGTGGGTGTAAGTTTGATAATTCTGAGGCCGTGGGGTTTTGAAGGAGATACTTATGTAGACTCAGGACATATATTTCTGTAATGTACAACAGAGCTACATGAAGGAAGATGGACGATAGTTAACACGTGGCTTGATTGATGAGCGATATGATGTCTGAGTGAGAATGATGCCAGCCAGCTTTGAAGTGAAGTCCCGTGTCTAAGCCAGCGAGAGAGGGAATGGATATGCACGAGTGGAGTGTGAGCTTTATAAAGGAGCGGAAGCGACTCAGGGAAGGAATGAAATCGAATAATAATTGAAGAGGTGGAAAATGTGAGAAAAGAACGTGAGTATGTAGCTTTAGAATGCAGCGAGAGTGGGGTGAACGTAGGTGTTCCCTCAGCCCTGAGGGGACGAGAAGCCTTTGTCCCAGGAGAAGAGGGAAGAAGATAGCGGAAGGATTTTTAGTAAAGAGAGGGAGCACATGTGTGAGTTGGAGAGAGAGAGAGAGAGAGAGAGAGAGAGAGAGAGAGAGAGAGAGAGAGAGAGAGAGAGAGAGAGAGAGAGAGAGAGAGAGAGAGAGAGCTCGCAGATAAGGATGAAAGATATACGCAGTTAAGAAATAGGTATTTCGCCTTTCCCTATTTTTCTCATGTTCTTATATTTTTGTACAGTGACTGACATGTGTAAACTTACTAGCCTCTTATAATTCTTTTTTTTTATTGTGTGTGTGTGTGTGTGTGTGTGTGTGCGCGCGCGCGCATGGGTATTTTATCACACACACACACACACACACACACACACACACACACAAAGGGAACAGACTCAATAATCATATTGTTAGTGCTCAGATATTGGTGAGTTTCAAAAGATGATTGGACAAGTTTAAGGATGAGGAAGATAGGCGGAAATAGGCAGAGGTGTTCACATAGGAACTGCCACAAATAGGTCTAATGGTCTTTTTTTATTTAAACAATCTGGGCTTTTTATGGGAATTTGTGGGCTAAAGGAGACCACCTAATGGAGACTTCCCATCAGAGAGCCCACCCACTTGGGAACCGTTACCCCGAGTGGACGCCCAATCTCCACTCAGACCGTAGTCAGGATTCGAACCCATGCTCTCGGGAATCTCAAGGCCCTCAGAGCGCAAGCGGTTCCATTGTACCATGGCGGCCCCTCATTTTCTTATCTTCTTATGTACAGGAAGCTGCAAGAAGATAGTAAGAGAGAGAGAGAGAGAGAGAGAGAGA
>CM035191.1:15802305-15814468 GCA_020233015.1 Callinectes sapidus
CACACACAGAGAGAGAGAGAGAGAGAGAGAGAGAGAGAGAGAGAGAGAGAGAGAGAGAGGGGGGGGGGGACTGACAAATAAGTGGTCTTTCTTTTCATTTTTTATTGTTCCCTCTTGATCAGCCTCTCCCTCTAACATAGAAAAAGCCTCTTTTGCCTTTAGGTATTCATCATCCTAGTTAATGAAGTATCTCATTCATTATATTTTTTGTGTGTTATTGAAATTTTCTTATTTTTTCCCTCGTTGATGAACCTCTTTATGGGTGATTAAAGTTCATTATATCGCGGCCAATTTACTTGAGAAAATCTGATCAAATTCCTGGTACAGGTAAGGAAAGGTAAACATGCCGTGCTTAGATTGCCTTCCAGTACACGATTGAGGTAGAAACGGCGCTAGTCACTGTATTCCAAGGTACCTCAGAGGAGCATCTCTTATATTTAAAGGCTTTAGTTGAAGTTGCACTCGGTTTTTAAAGTATGTTTACGGTTTATTGACAAATTAAGAAGATTTATATCCTTTTAAATGGAGAAACACTCTTGAGAACCCAGCTAATCATCCCTAAAACCTTTAAAAATAGTCTCGGTAAGTGTTCTTGGCTTTTAAGAGGCTTTAGTTGAAGTTACACTCGCTTTTTAAGGTGAATTTACGGTTTAATGACAAATTAAAGAGATTTATATTCTTTTAAGTGAAGAAATACTCTTGAGAACAAAGCTAATCGTCCCTATAGTCTTTAAAAATGGTCTCGATAAGTATGTTTGATCAGTATTTGGCTCTCATCACAATTTTCCAAAGTCACAGAGATTATTAAAGAAGAAAAGTTCCATGTTTTACTTGTATTTATTTCACTTTCATTTTTGTCTTGTCAATCTTCTATCATCCCTCTTCTCTTTCAGCTTGCCATCACATCCTATTACCATTTGTCTTACTTTTTCAGTGTTTGCCTTCCTTCTTTCACATTTTATTTTATCCATTTTTTTCGCTCCTCATCAACATGTATTTTTACTGTCCATCCATGAAAAATCTTCATATTTTACTATCTTATTCTTTCAGTGTTTGTCTTCCTTCTTTTAGATTTTATCTTACTACATTGCTTCACTCCCTATTAACATATATATATTCAAGGTCCATCCATGAAAAGTTCCATATTTTCCTATCTTATTCTCTGTTTGCCTTTCGTCTTTTATATTTTATCTTACCCTATTTTCTCACTCCCCATCGGCTTGTCCTAACTCATCTCTTCATCTCTTCAGGGTACACGGTGATCATAATCCTTTGAGGTTTGCATGACGTAAGACCATTGATCCTTTGAAGACACGTAGTTCACGGCTCGCATCCTTCCTTACACTCGTTCCCAGAGAGGCTCCACCGATGATGCCTGGCCATAGTTCCCCTGACTCATTAAATCTTCACCCGAATGTTCACGATTTTTTAATTTTTTTCACAGAATTTCATTCAGTTTAGGTTGAGTTGCTCTTGTTGCTTGTCACATCACTGTTTCATTTTTTTTCTTGTTTTATTTGTCATTTGAAAACATTTTGGTACAGTTGTAAGTGTAAGTGTTGTTTGTTTCATAGCTTTCCATACCATGTTCTCAAGAGTAACTTATGTAAAATCTTATCCTATTTATGAAGAAGAGTTATTCATATTCCTCCTTTCTTTGTCGTTTTTTGGTACTTTTTTCCATAATTCCCGTTGTCATCATTGTACTTCACTACTTTCCATCTTTCTTTATCCTTTATCTGTACTTATTCAACTATTTATTTCTTATTTACCATCCACCAGCGTACCTCAACACCTCACTTTCTCATTTCTCCTCTGCAGAGCCACACTTCTCCCTTCACAACTCTCCTTGGCCGTCTTCTCCATGCCCGGCAGCGACACCCGGAGTTATGGGTGAGCATCAGGAGTGAGTGGGAGGGAGGGAAGTGGAGGAGCCTCGAGGGGCTTCAAGGACTGTTCTCTGACTGATGGTAAGTGATGGTGGTGGCGGCGGCGGCGGTGGTGGTGGTTGTGATGGGGTTCTTGGCTGTGTGTATGTGTGTATCTCTCTCTCTCTCTCTCTCTCTCTCTCTCTCTCTCTCTCTCTCTCTCTCTCTCTCTCTCTCTCTCTCTCTCTCTCTCTCTCTCTCTCCCTTCTTTAACCTTTTCACTATCAGGACGCTTTTCTATATCAATTCTACTTATTATTTGTCTATTCTATACAGCTTCAGAAACTCATGTTGGGATGGAAATAGTACAGACTCGGGCCATTAATCTTCTGACCTCCATAGACCCTCCCTAGTGTCAATAAAATCTTCTAATCACACTCGTGGTAAAAGTATCCCTGTACTGAAGGAGTTAAATCAAGATTCATGGGTGGAAGAGAAGGTAATGGTGAGGAGACTTAAGCGGAAATGAGTGTCTAGAAGTAATAGACTCGAATACATTAGAAAGAGAATAAGGAGGTTAGAATTTGTATGGGACACGTTTGTGGGAGTGTGGAAGAGTGGGAGTGGACAATAAGAGCTGCCTTGGTTATTGTAGTGTTGTGGTATGAAGCTGTGAAAGCATATAACATTTCATTTTTTGCCTATACCGAAGCCATATTCTTTATTTCATTGTTTATTTTTTACTCGCATCACGGTGATAGAGAAAAATTAGCGTTACCAGTTTTTCATTTCGAGCAAAAGAAAAAAAAGCGAAACCTAACTCATTCAAAGGGAAATATTTACGTGTTTTTGCAAAGACTTCACTTTTTTCGAGAATTTTATGATATATACGTGGCTCTTTTGTTTCCTCTTTTTTCCGAATTGACTGACAGGACAAGCCAGTTCGATGTGATTCCTGCATTTCCTTTCCACCGGTCATTCAAGGCATTCACGTGCGTCGTTAGTTGGCTGCGGTAACTGGGAATTAAAGCAGTAGCGTGAGCCTGTTGGAATTTCACGCTTAGTAATTCTGTTTGCCGCATGGTCACGCTTTGACTGACGTGGGGAGGGTGTAAGAAAAGTCTGTCAGGGTGAACGTGGTGGAAAAAAATATGTATTACTAGGATTTGGCTTTTTTGTATATTTATTTGATTCAGTGTAAGTGATCGTGTGTTCATATTTTTCACGTGTCAATTAAGAACGACGCCAAAGAATAAGAATAATAGTGATAATGATAATAATGATGATGATGATGATGATGATGATGATGATAATAATAATAATAATAATAATAATAATAATAATAATAATAATAATAATAATAATAATAATAATAATAATAATAACAATAACAATAATAACAGTAATCAACAAAACATGCCATCCAGGACAGATTATTAGGTATTCAGAATGGTAATCCGACGTTATTTATGTATTTATTTATTTATTTATTTATTTATTTATTACGCCCTAGGAAAATAATAGGATTTAACATTTTTCATTTATTTTCTATCTTTATTTTATCATTCAATTCAATGGACACTTTCACTGAAGGGATTTCTACTAACAACCTCACTTTTTTTCTTATTTAGACTGACGTAGAAAGATAGAAAAAATAATGTTGGACTAAAAGATAAATATAAAAGAGTGTAATATTCAAGATACTACCATAGACATTTTCACTAAAGGGATTACCACTACCAACCCCATTTTTTTCTTATTTAGACTGACCTAGAAAGATAAGAAGAAAAAAAAAGTAATATTGGACTAAAAAAAATAAATAGATGAGTGTAACATTATGCCTTTCGTGTCGCGTCCCTCCCCGTACAGTACAGTAGCAGTGAGTGAGTCGGGGCGCCGCGTGTGTGTCGCCTGATTACGCAATTACTTCCCATCACGGCAGCCTCGCGTCCCAATATTGTAATCATCCACATTGTTCCCAATATAATTATCACGCTACTGTAGTATATATGTTTTTTTATGTATATATATTCATTGCCTATTATTCTTTGGTGTTGGCGCTATGGTTTTTTTTTTTTTTTTCCATCTCGTATATAGTTTATTTTTTGATAGTTTTTGAGTATAACGTGTGTGAAATGATATGGTTCGCCTGGGCTGGTATTAGACTTTATTTCTGATGTGTTTGTTGGTGTTTTTTCCACGTTTTTATTTTTCGTATATGTATTTTTTCTTTTATTCTTTATATGGTTGATTTAGCAGACGAGGTACAGTTTCCAAAGAGAAGGCATAGCTAGAAGTTGAAGTAAAAGATAAAGTACCATGCCGTACACACACATACACACACACACACACACACACACACACACACACACACACGGATTCGTTTGTTTCACCATTTTCACCTTCCTGTACCATTTCAATCTTTCAGGAGAGCATCAGGTTCGACTCACGTATTAAACTGCCTGGTGCTTTTTTTTCTTTCTTTTTTTGGTAACTTTCCCTGCGAGGATTCACGATAAGAGTCACTATACACTGTACACTGCGGTCTATGTTGAGCTCTTTCACTGCTGTAGTTTTCTATTTCTGTCAACGTTCAGATCACTTTCATAAGCTGTTTGGATGGGTGTAATGGGAGAAAAAGAAGAATATTACACTCCTTTGAAGTTTAAGGGGACTGACAAATTAGAGGGCTTTTTATCTGCTTTTTTTTCCTATGTCCAGCTTCCCCCTCTTATATAAAGTCAAAAACTATCCTGTTCTCTCTCTCTCTCTCTCTCTCTCTCTCTCTCTCTCTCTCTCTCTCTCTCTCTCTCTCTCTCTCTCTCTTGGTAATCACAATATTCATGCATGGGTGTCACGTCGCATGACTGTGTAATCCACCAAGTCGTCAGTGCCTCCATCTCCTCCTACGCCAGTGAACACAATGGCCTGGCGTGTCACGGGGCGTATATTCTCACTGACACAATCCTGCAGCTCTCCTCGTCACTGAGCTCGATGTGGCTTGGCGGCGGCGGAATGTATGTGACTCCAAAAGTGAATGGCCATTATTTTTTTTCTTGTGGCTTTCATTTAGTGTGTGGTTGAGTCTTGTGTTTGAATTTCCCGGGAATAAATTTGCGTTACTAAAGCGAATAGATGACAGTGTTGGATCCGAATAGTTGCTATTTTATAAGCACTTTGAGAATATGCACCTTGTTGACACGTAAGTTCCCAGCGTGTGCGTGACCAACTACGTGAATTAAGAGTTGGAAAATAAAGTGTGAAGCAACGCAGTTATGAGTTACAGTTATAGTTGGTGTTCGTGCGATGTTTCTAACCGTAAGATAGAATAACGAAAACACTATCAAGTTGCGTGAGAACGAGAGAAACAATGCCAACCAAATCATGAAAGGCTTTGGTTGCTTAGAGCGTGATGCATGGAGTAACACGGACAAAAAATCATGGTGTGTGCGTGTGTTGGAAGGCGGCGAGGCTTCGATAGTGGCTGCGTCAAGAAGTACCGCTCCTCGTAGTGGTGGTAAATGTGAAGGAACACGTTAGTCAGTCGCAGGAAAGAGAATTTACGGGAAGATTGTCTGAAGTTACATGTTAGTGGCTGCAAAACTCCAGGTAAGGCTCTTTGGATCTCAAACAAGCGCTAGTTACTGTTACTCGATGAGTCGTTAATCGTTATGCGCGGGAGGTGGCGGAGGACTGGGATCCGCAGTAAGCTAGAGAACAATATCCTTATGGCGCAGACTCGCTATACTTTGAATATTGTCACCTACACAATATGCTTCGGGTTGCACAGGTGTTAATGTTACTTGTATACCTGATAGTATTCTTCCAAGAGGGAGTGTGTGGGTAAAATATACACATCTGGGTGAGGGGGGCATGAGGATCCGCGGGTGTTGTATGAGACGTGAGACATAGGAACGCCTGCCGCCACCGCCACCTCATCACTTACATCACTGAGAGACACGTCACCGTTGATCCGCGCCAATCATATTTCACTCTGGTCTTCTCTCGAGCCAATCAGGTTCGTGTATCCGATAACCTCTCCTCGCCTGCTCAGAGTCGCTTCGCCCGGCCCGTGGTTAGAGTGAGTGTGGGTTGTCCCAGATGTCCAACTTCATCATACCTTACGTTAGTTTTATCAACTTTTATGGTGACGGCGATTTGCATGCATTCATACCGCTGATGTGTCTCTATTCTGTTTCTCCATTACGTTCTATAAAATTTAGGGAGCACCATTCGTTTTATAAGCAATAAAGGTGTATCGTGTTGGTGGAAGGGAGCCTGTGAGTGCATGGCGGCGGCATGGTTTGGGGCCGCGGCTCTCCTCGCCACGGTGCTCCCATGTGCCCGCTATGTCTGTGGCAGGGACAGTGGGAGGTGTAATTACTGCCTAATATATTTAACTCCAAAAATATAATGCCCCTACATGTGTGCTATTTTGTGGAATTTGCATTACATTGTGTGTTTCTCTGAAAGAGTTCACGGTAACATTAATGAAGGTAATGAATGCAGTTAGTATCTTCACACAGGGACTGCCACGAATAGATCTAGCGGCCTCTTGTAGCCTCCCTCATTTTCTTATGTTCTTATGAAGGGGTGAGGGGTGACTGTAGAGATAAGGGATATTGTATTAAACTATAAATTTACCTCCTTTTGTTTTCAACGCTTGAATATTTTGATGTATCTAATAATTGATATAATTGTGACGTTGATTTAATAATGACTTTCTTTTATCCTCTTCAGCCAAAACAAGGACAGGAAGACGCGAAGGTCTGGGTCACGTGGAGTGTCGTCTGGCCAAGCTTTTATGGCAGAGAACGACGGACTGAACCCCGCTGAGCCCTTAATGTAGTAACCCTCCACCCTCCAGCCACCGCCCCACCCCACACACACACACACCACCATCGTCCCCACCACACCACCGCCGCCGCCTGTCTCTCCACTCCTGCTGGACCACCACGGCCGCCGCCATTGCTGCAGTGAATGCATCTTAAAGGAAGGTAAAGGAAAGTTTTGTTGTTCTTAATTTCCCAGTGAGAGCACTCTCTCTCTCTCTCTCTCTCTCTCTCTCTCTCTCTCTCTCTCTCTCTCTCTCTCTCTCTCTCTCTCTCTCTCACCGTCTTTTATTGAAAGTGATTAATAGTTTAGTCGTCAAAGCAAAGCATGACATGACATATTGTGAATCTGAAGCGGAATATTTGTGTATAAATTATTCATGAATTATAATGACTCGAATTAATGTACTTAAGGGTATGCGATGTGATGAAATAATTGATAAACAAGTTAATGAGCTGATATGATCCTGCCCGTGGCGTGATTTGTTTCATAAGTACGCTCATGATTTATGCATGACTCCTGTCGCTGCGGATTGCTCTGATTTATGGATGAAGCTGTAAAGTGTGCATGGTGAAGCGAGAAGTGTTGATTTATTGATGAAGTTGATGATGAGGTTGATTTATTGATGAAGCTGTAAAATGTGGTGAAGCGAGAACTGTTGATTTACTGATGAAGTTGTAAAATATGGTGAAGCGAGAAGTGTTGATTTATTGATGAAGTTGATGAAGCTGTAAAATATTGTGAATTGAGAAGTGTTGTAAAGCGAGAAGTGTTGATTTATTGATGAAGTTGATGAAGCTGTAAAATATGGTAAATATGATGTTTCACTTCTTGGAACATTTCTCTGCTCTCTCTCTGGTGTATTTTTACTCGGCTCTATTTCTGCGCTTCCAGAAACTCCATTATTTCTCAAGCTCAAGTTTTTTTTTTTCTTTGGTTATATCTTTGTGTGTGTGTGTGTGTGTGTGTGTGTATGTGTGTGTGTGTGTGTGTGTGTGTGTGTGTGTGTGTGTGTGTGTGTGTGTCGAGTGAGTCGCATACATCGTAATTACTGATGAATTTGTCTACTATATTGTTCTGCTTTTGATTTATTTTCCAGTTTTTTTATGATTTTAGTTCTTGTGGCTATGGTTGTATGTAGTGCCATTCACTTACAAAGTTCATAAGCCCATTCAGGATTGGTTGGGCAATATACAGGTAGAAGCAAATGTAGTAACACTGGTTGCTCAGGAGGAATACAATTATTTTAACCCCTTCAGTACTGGGACACATTTTTACCACGAGTTTTGGATGTGATTAGACGATTTTATTGACATTAGGAAGAGTCTATGGAGGTCAGAAGATTAATAACCAGAGTCTGTACCATTGTAATCCCCATCATGAGTTTCTGAAGCTGTATAACACATAATAAGCAGAATAAATATAAAAAACACGTCCCAGTACTGAAAAGGTTAACAAGTCATGTCGAGGGATATAGAGAAGGCAGCGCGAAGGGTTAAGGGGTTCACTCCGTTATTATTATCATCCAACGACAATACTTCAGGTAGCAAAGTATTTCTACTCGTATAGCATCGCGCCATAAGGTCCATGATAGATCCTTCAGCTTTCTCCTTACATCCTTCACTAAAAATCCAAGATCAAGGCGGTTCGGAGCTTGGACACAATGCAGCTTAACAATGCACACTGGTGAAGCAGGAATGAAAGAACACTCTAAAGGTCTCATTCCTGGAACTGCGCCACCACTCACATTTTTACCGTCATTGTCCCTCGAGGTCGAAATACTTGAATGAAAGACGGTGGAAGATGGTGTGTGTTGTGTTGCTTGCTTTTTATCCATATTCAGCTATACGTACCTTAATTAGCTTTTGGTAATTAGATGAACAAAGATATTTACAAAATGAGTTGTTTTCCCTGCATAGAAACGTGTAGGAAAAGTCTTTAATGAATCTCGAGTCTTGTTTTTTTCTTTTTTTCTTCCTTTCTTCTTTAGTCCGTTCAATAAAGGGAAACACGCTCGCTATGAGGGACGAGGACTCCCCAAGCAAATCCTGGCCACGGTATGAGGATAGGAAGGGCGTCCACTCGGGGTAACGACTCCAATAGATTTCCGTAAATGGCCCACCTTGTTAAAAAAGACAATAGAGGAAGCTAGTTGTAGTAGTGAAAGATTTCTTGGCGGACCTTCCTAGCCTCTCATCTCTTAACCCCTTCAGTACTGGGACGCACTTTTATATTTACGCTGCTTATTATTTGGAGATTTTATAGATAGATAGATAGTTCATTGACCACAACCAAACATAAACAGCTGCAGATACCTATGAGAGGGTTGGTCATTACTTTTCTGACCTCCATACACCCTTGCCAATGTCAATAAAATCATCTAATCGTAACTAAAACTAATAGTAAGAATTGGTCCTACTATTAAAAGAGTTAATACGCCATGTCTTGCCATTACCTGTTCTTTAAATCATTCTTACCTGGTTTTATTTTATCTATTCATATATTCATTTCTACCAAGACGTTGTATGTATGAGCACTTCCTTCTCTGGACTTTTTATCATCACTTACTCTATTTGCCATACCCTCGCCCGCTGCTGTGACCTTACCAGAGTCCAGCAGAATGGTTATTGATTATTTGGCGTGGCAGATCATACGTGTTGGCCTGGACTGATTCGTGATTAAAGCTGGAATATTGAGAGGGAAGGAGCATGAAGAGGGTGAAGACGAAAATGGTCGGGCAGAATACCTGAGAGAAAGGACAAAGAGAGAGAGAGAGATATTGACTGCCATTTGAGATACTGAGAGGTCGTTGTTTGTGTTTCTCATCCCGTGTGTCGCTTGATGCATATTATAAACTATTAGACTGACGCGGTGCATAAATGAGAAGCACCTCGTCCCATCTGACAGGAAGGAAGAGCACTGACTGTCTCCCTTACTGTCTTGGTCTTTGTGTCAGTGTCATCGTTTATATTTTCCTCCGGGTGAATATTGATGCGGGTGAGGTTTGTCTTTGTGCGGATCACGAGAGAGTGAAGGAAGGGGACATGTTAAATGAGAGAGAGACCGAGACAGAAACAGACAGAGAGACGGAGACAGACAGGCAGAGAGAGAGAGAGAGAGACAGAGAAACAGATAGACAAATAAACAGAGAGAAAAATAGAAGCAGACAGACAGACAGACAGAGACAGAGAAACAGACAGAGAGACAGAAAAACAGAAACACAGACAGACAGTGAGACAGAAAAACAAAGACAGACAGAGAAACAGAGAAATAGAAAGACAGAAAAATAGAGATAGATAGAGAAAGAAAAACAGACAGACAGAGACAGAAAAACAGAGACAAACAGAGAGACACAGAAACAGAGACAGACAGACACGCACACAGACAGAAAAACAGACACACACAAACAGACAGAAACAGAGAATAACGCAATGTACAGACAGCTAGACAGACACACACACTACTATCTAAACTCGTCAAGTCTGTAATATTCATCCCCCGTAACTCGGTACCCTGAACTCCATCCTGCCAAGTCCCCGTGCACTCCCTAACCTATGTACAGTACTGCATAATTCCCCTCCACCGACTGCTGGAACCGCTATCTCCCGTTACCTCCGCTTCCAAACTATACGTCTTCTTCCCCTCCTCTCCTTGCGCAGCTGTTACGTTCCAGAGTACTTACATAACAGGTCTATGTAATGGTGCTTCTATTGAGGGAGAACTCTATCATGTGGATTTTTTTTGCATATTGTTGCGTTCATCTTTCTATGAGTAACACAATGCATTCGTTATATATTTATTTGTTTTTAGTTTGTCCAATGTTGTTGTTTTTTAGCTATTTTCGTATGTATTTATTTATTGATGTGTGCATCTGTGTATTTATTTATTCATGTATCTTTTTTCTCTGTTTATATATTTTCTTTATCGACTTCATTCATTTATTTATTTACATCTATTTATATGTAAGCTTTATTTGCATGTTATTCCCTTTATCTATTGAAGAGTCAGAGTAAAGAGATTAATAACCATAAAAAATATATAGTGGCAGGAACTTGTCAAGATATACTAGAGGGATGAAAGACATAAAATACAATGAGAAACAATGAAATATAAGATGGGAAGAAAAAAAAGTAGAGGAGGAGTAGGAAGAAGAAGAAAAAGGAAGACGAAAGATAAGGAAGGTTTCTCTCCTATTCCATTATACTTTCCTTTCCTATCTCTATCCATTTCCAGCGCCTTATCTTCCCTGTACCCTCATTTCTTATAAGGAAAAAAAGCCGCGTGTGCCACCGCCAAGGGCATTACTGTCGCAGACCTGCAAGAAAAGAGAAGCTTCCTGGATTTTCTCGCTGGAAAAGATAAGGCCAGAGGGGTATTCTTTTTTTTTCTTTTCTTTTTTTGCCTTTCCTCGGGGTCACGGAGAGAGAGAACCACAATTTAAGGGTTCTTGGTAACGGCTTTTTTTTTCTTTCTTTCCTGAAGTCTTGTGGTGTTGTGTCTTATAATGGAGAGGTATTCATTTAAGAAGTGATCATTGGGGTGGTGTGTCTGTGTGTGTGTGTGTGTCTGGATAGGTTGAGTATGTGTAGGGTGTATATCTGTCTCTAAAAGTGTGTTATATAAGTTTTTTTTTTCTCTCCTTTTTAGGGGTTGTGACTGGTTATGCTTTTTTTTAATCATTCTAAGTAGTTTTGTTTCGGTTCGTTGATGAATGAGTATGAGGTGGATAATTTTCTGGTTATGCAACACACACACACACACACACACACACACCATATTCATCATCATCATCATCATCATTATATATGAGCAAGGAATCATAGTAAGCATAGACTGTGCCCTCCAATTTTATTTATTCCCTTCACTCTGTTCGGTTGGATCAGTTCGACAGATATTCGTCATTTTCCGTATTTAACATCACGACTCGCGACTCACTAAAGGGCAGAGGCTCCGAGGTGTGACAGGCAGCCAGGCGTCGTGTGCTCTGAGCGTTCGTTCTTGCCATTTAGAGGCGTCACTTTTCCACATCTTACTATTACATTTTACACACTCATTTAATTTCACTCCGACCTTCTCTCTCTCTCTCTTTCTCTCTCAACCAGTCTGTGTAACCATTAAAGAAAGATCATTCACCGAGGTCCTCTCCCCCATACCCCAGTACGTCCCAGTGAGAGGCGCGGCGCTCTATGATATTATTGAGCGAATATACTGAAAACACCCACCCCGCTGTGTGCCAACCCCGCGTGTCACTCACTCACTCCTCCTCAATCTCAGTCACGGTTTTGGCTCGGAGAGGATAATGGAGACAGCCTTGATGCCTCCGCTGGGAAGACGTGTCCGGATGACGTGCAGGGAGAGACAGAGAGAGAGAGAGAGAGAGAGAGAGAGAGAGAGAGAGAGAGAGAGAGAGAGAGAGAGAGAGAGAGAGAGAGAGAGAGAGAGAGAGAGGAGAGTAGAGAGAG
>CM035191.1:15839584-15856264 GCA_020233015.1 Callinectes sapidus
GAAGAGAACGGTGAAAAGGATGAAAATAAAAAACAACTGCTTGAAATAGAATCAGAGTATTAAAAAAAGAACAATTTACAATAACGAAATAGGGGAAAAATAAGAAGACTATGAAGAAAAAGGACCACAAACACGCAGTCATTAGTAAACTCAAAGGAAGGAACGATAACAAAAAGAAGAAAAGGTTATACTAAGGTACCAATTTCAAGGTCAAGGTCAAAAGAATAAAAGAAATAGTACGTGGAATAGAACCAAAGTAAAAAAATAACTTAGTCATAATTCAGAGTCAATAGTAAACAAAAATAAATAAAAGACAACAAAAATAACAAGAAAAAAAAGAGATGCCAATTAAAAAAAATAAGTAAAATGAAACCAAAGTAAAAAAAACAACAACAACAATCTACACTATATTAATGTAAGACGGACAAAAATGTGACTTTGAGGAGAATTGACCCAAACCAGACAGTCAGTAGTAAACATTTAAGGAACGAGAAGAACAAGACCAAGGCAGAAAGAAGCACACGCCAGAGGAGACGAGGAAGAAAGAAGTGTCAATAAAAGAAAGAAAACTCCGTGAAGACACTCCGGGAGAAATCACGCGTTATTTGCAGTGTAGGACAAACAGGAGAAGGAGAAAGAAGAGGAAAAAAAACAAGAAGAAAACAGAAAGAAAAAGAAGCGGAGCAGGAGAAAGGAGAGAGGAAAAACTGGAGAAAGAAGAGAAAAAATAAGAAGAAAACAGAAAGAAAGAGAAGCGGAACAGTAGAAAGAAGAGAGGAAAAAACCGAAGAAGGAAAAGTAGAAATAAAGAAATTAATCCGAAGATGGAATAGAGGATAATAAGAAAAAAAGAGAGAGCAAATAAGAGGAAAAAAACACGATAAACCTGAAAAATATGGAAAAAAAGCAAGAAGAAGAAAAAGTTCGAGAAGGAATACAAAAAGAAGCTGAAGGAAAACAAAAGAAAAGAAGAAATAGAAGATTGAAGGAAAAACAGTGGAAAACAAAAGTAAACAATAATAAAAAAATAAAAAACAATACATGAAAAATCTGCTGACTCAAGTTACCATAAACACTATGTAATGCAATTCAAAACACGTTAAGAAGATGAAGACAAAGAAAACACCTCACTCATCATCCTCTCCAATTGTGGTTTGTAGAAAAAGTTGGAGAAACGAGTAGGGAAATTAATTCACTACCCGAGGAGGAGGAGGAGGTGGAGGAGGAGGAGGAGGAGGAGGAGAAGGAGGAGGAGGAGGAGAAGGAGAAGGAGGAGGAGGAGGAGGAAGAAGAAGAGGAGGAAGAGGAGGTTAGCTACTCGTGAATGGAGGGCTTGTCTGACAGTTCTGGAGTTATTGCACTGAAATATTATCCCAACATTACACGGCCAGTCGATTTTGCTTCATTGACATTGTGTGTGTGTGTGTGTGTGTGTGTGTGTGTGTGTGTGTGTGTGTGTGTGTGTGTGTGTGTGTGTGTGTGTGCAAGCGCCTCTCTGTTTGCTACGTACCAACAACTGATACAAACTTCAGTATAATGCATCCTTGACTGCGAAATACATAAAAAAACAAGGAAGAATGAAAAGAAAAATAATTAATGACACATATGGAGTAATAAAATCAAACAGGCAGAGACAAAAAAGTAAAAAATACACCTTTTACTACGAAATACACAAATAAACAAAGAAAAATGGAAAGAAAATAATGAGTGACACATATGGAGCAATAATAAATAAATAAATAAATAAATAAATAAATAAATCAAACAGGCAGAAACGAAAAAAAGTAAAGAATATACCCATTAGTACAAAACACACAAATAAACAAAGAAGAATGAAAAAAAAAAAAGATTGACACATATGGAAAAACAATTAAAGAGGCAGAGAAGGAAAGGGTCAAGAAGGAAGACTGGTGAAGGAAGAAGAGGAGGAAGGAAGGAAGGAGGGACAGAAGGGAAGGAAGGAATGGTAAGGAAGGACGGAAGGAAGGAATGGTAAGAAAGGGAATGGAATGGAAAATGGCAGGGATTCGTATTAGGTTAAGCCATGCGGGAATGTAATGGAAGGACGTAGAGAGAGAGAGAGAGAGAGAGAGAGAGAGAGAGAGAGAGAGAGAGAGAGAGAGAGAGAGAGAGAGAGAGAGAGAGAGAGAGAGAGAGAGAGAATAAAGACGAAAGACGAAAGAAAAGGCAAGGAAAACAAAAACAAAAAAAATCAAGATATAGTAAGACAAAGAAAAAAAGTCTCTTATTTTCTTTCCTCTCTCTCTCTCTCTCTTCCTACTCTCTAATCTTCCTTGAATCCACTTCTTTCTGTATCTTGGGCTCCAATCCTATCTCTTCCTGAAATCCATCTCCACACACACCACTTTCTCCAGTTTCCTCTCTTCCCATCTCTTCCTTTCTCCATTTATCAACATCTCTCTCCCTCCCGCTAGCCATTTCTCTAAGCTGTGGTCTGGCAGCTTAAATCTCTTCTGCTTATGCTTTCCTTCCTTTCTCCACTTCCTTCTCCTCAGCATTTTCGCCCGCCACCTTGCATCACTCTCTCTCTTCTCTCTTCTCTCTTTCTCTGTCTCCCTCATGCCTTAGATAAATTTTTCCTTGTCTCCTTTCCTTCCCTCACACTTCCCTGCTACATTTCAGTCTCTCTCTGTTCCCTCTCCACCTACAGCTACCAAGATCCATTCTCCTCTCCTGTTCCCTCAGACACATCAGTGATAAGCCCATAATAACACGTGTGTCCTCCAACGAACATCACTGAGGACACCTGCAGACATATAAGTCCGTATTCAGAAATGGTTTGGTCTCTCTCTCACCGCGAGTGTTTTCCAAAGCCACAGAGACGAGTAGCGGGGTTGTAAAGAGTGTTTCTAAGGTTAATAATGTAGAAATCCTATCACTCTGCCTCTAGAACCATAAAAAAACGTCTTTAAAATCTCATGTAAATTTAAGTAAAGCCTTTTGAAACAGTAGAGGTGAAGCACAGAAGTGTTTGAGAATACGAGTTTATTACTGATAGGAGAACAGTCGTCACCACACACACACACACACACACACACACACACACACACACACACACACACACACACACACACACACACACACACACACACGAATGCGTAGTAGTTAAATCTGGAACACGGAGGAAATGGAGGAACAATTTAGGAAGTTAGATAAAAAAAGAGAAGAAAAAAAGAAGATAATGAAAGCGAAGACGGCTCTCTTGTAAAAAAGTTAACTGCAGGAAAGGAGTACGGCGGAGGGAGAGAGAGAGAGAGAGAGAGAGAGAGAGAGAGAGAGAGAGAGAGAGAGAGAGAGAGAGAGAGAGAGAGAGAGAGAGACCTAAACATAATTTATAAGAACGGATAAGTGAATAACATTAATGGAAGCCATCTCTCTCTCTGTCTTTTGCATGAACTCAGCGCCCTTGACTTTATGAGTAGCATATGAGATCTGTCCTTGAAGATACATAGGCTCGTATTTTTAAACACTTCTATGCTTTACCTCCATTATTTCGAAAGGCTTTATTTCAACTTACACGAATTTTTTAAAGTGTTTTTTTATGGTTTTAGAGGCGGATTGATAAGATTTCTACATTACTGACTTAAAAAAAAAGGACACTCGGAAACCCCGCTAATAATCTCTGTGACCTTGGAATATACTCGTGGTGAAAGAATAAAGCGTTTCTGAATACGGAGGACAATAGACTCCTTCGCTCCTATTCATCACATGTCTTTCATTTTTTGTCCTTCCTGTGCCGTGTGTTTACTTAGCTTGTCATGTCAACAATTACGTCTCAACTTTGTTTAGGAGCACTTCACTACTTACGAATTATGGAACCAGTGAGTTCTGTTTCTGTATCTCTCCTCCTCCTCCTCCTCCTCCACCTCCTCCTCCTCCTCCTCCTCCTCCTCCTCCTCCTCCTCCTCCTGTTTCTCTACTCACACGTTCGATTTCGTCTTTCTCCTTCGCTTCGTTATTCCTCCAGAATCTCCCATTCACTTTCTGTCAGTCTCCTGTGTCTCTTTCCTGTGTTTGTGTGGCGGTAGATCGGTGGATGGCTGTGACTATGAAAACGAGAATTTTTCGTCCTTCTTCCTCCTCCTCCTCCTTCTCCTCCTCCTCCTCCTCCTCCTCCTCCTCATCATCATCATCATCATCATCATCATCACCATCATCATCATTATCTTCTTCTTCTTCTTCTTCTTCTTCTTCTTCTTCTTCTTCTTCTTCTTCTTCTTCTTCTTCAAGGCGTGGCGTGGTTTTACTCAGTGTTCAGCTCCGTCATTTTAATTTAGTCTAAATGTTTCGTCAGAAAAGTGTTAACCTTTATCACATTATCCTCTTCATTCTCTCTCTCTCTCTCTCTCTCTCTCTCTCTCTCTCTCTCTCTCTCTCTCTCTCTCTCTCTCTCTCTCTCTCTCTCTCTCTCTCTCTCTCTCTCTCGTCCTATTTTCTCAAGTAATATGAGGTTAATGACAAAATTAAAATGTTTCCCAGAAAATTCAGGTTTTAAATGAGGAATAGTATCTTTTTTTTTCCTTTATTTGGTGGCGTTACTAATTAGTGTTCTGCTGAATGGACAAGACGTGAGGAAAAGGAATTAGAGGAAAGAACGTGCGATGTTTTTCCCTTTAATTTTGTCAGATTATAAAGTCTAAGTAAAAAAATAAAAGGTAAAGGTGTTTTTTTTTTATGCCTAGAAAGTCTGTTTGGAAATTTTAGTGTTATTTACATTGGAAAAAAAAGGGGGGAATTTTAAGATTTGTATTTCATTGGAACGAAAAAATAAGGTGCAGAAGTAAAATATAAAAAAAAGGGAAAATGATGTTATTGTAGATCACATTTCAGTATTGATCTTAACTTTTATACGCTCCCAATTGCGAGAATAAATGGAAAGGAGAGTTCCAACGAGGTTACATTATTTTTTTCCATCAACTTCAAGCTCGACGAGGAAGTTAAAACAAAAGTTACAGGGGAAAAAAATGAAGACATGAATATAATATGAAGCTCGTTTATGTATAGCTATTAAACTTGCATGTTATGTGAATGACAGCAACAGATTGGATAAAAATAAAAGGATTTCGAAATTTAAAAAGTTACAAATAGAAGAAACTGTAAATTTTAGGTATTATATTTCTGAGACATAGTTAATTAGAAAAAAAAAAAAGGTAAAGAAATGAAATTAGGGGATAGGAAGGATAAGAAAAAGAATTAGAGAGAGAGAGAGAGAGAGAGAGAGAGAGAGAGAGAGAGAGAGAGAGAGAGAGAGAGAGAGAGAGAGAGAGATACCAATCTTGATACCAATCTTGTGTATTTCCTTGTCTCTATCATGTGGTGTCATCAGAAGCTGGTGTTCAGGATAAGGAACAAACGACTTATTGGTCTTACGCGTTGGACTGGAGGCTACAACAACCAACACAACCACCAACACCACTACCGCACCATAACCAACATAAAAGCAAGACCCAACACCACTACCGCACCATAACCAACATAAAAACAAGACCCAACACTATTACCGCACCATAACTAACATAAAAACAAGACGAGTACCACCATTACCACCATCGACACCACCAGCAATACCTCCATCATTAGCAGTGCAGCACCAATACCATTAAATTACAACAACTACCATCAACGCCACTAGTATAAGATCAATAGCTAAGGACATCACCGCCACCAACATGTTTGCCAGCCAGTGAAGCTAAATAGATCACTTCACAGGTGTCTCTTAACTAAATCCGTTGATATTGTCCTATCGGTGTGGTCACAACAACACACTTGCTATCAATACTAATGCTGCCATCACTGCTAACCAACTCTCATTCTGCCACCAACCAACACTTATCACGCCACCACCACCACCACCACCACCATCACCACTACCAGCAAAAACACTCATTCTGCCGCCACCGCTAAAAATATGAGGGCAGTAATACAGTACTCCGTAAAAAAAGAAAAAAATACAGTGGGGTTAGCAAGTTTCCCCCCAAAAAGGCCACTGGAAATTGAAAGCCGTGGAAACGTTATGTTGTACAGGAATGGGAGTTATTTTTGTGCATCAAAATAAAAGATATGCGCGTGATACGTATGTGTATTTGACACGAACCACTCTTTCACATTATGCTTTGCTGAAGGTCGATGTTAGGATGAACAGCACATCAACGCTGAGCACTTGTTTGTTGCAGGTACACCACCACCACCACCACCACCACATGACACCACCACCAGACATGTAGCGGCAATGGGTGGTCAGCGGTGGTGGTCCGTGTATTGCCTGGCGGGCGGCGGGTACCCGAGTGAGCCGCCTCAGCTGTGAGCGCCGGGGAGAGTGCCACGGAGCGAAGGACGAGGCTGACTGGGAAGCTGCGGGACACTCAACTGCCCTCTAGCGGCAACCAGGTGACAAACTTCCCGCGCTGTTCGAAATGGCAAAATCACGATATTTCTTCATAAAAAAAACTACAAATAAAGATATCGACTTCTGGGAATTTGAAGATAAACACCATATTGAGGAATCCCTTTTGAAGACATGAATGAGAAAACTCGTTGCGTTATGGAAATAAATATACAAAGAGATAGATTTCCCTGTCTCCCTGAGTATTACAGCAAGAGAATAGAGTATTGTGTCTGTATTCCTCTAACACCACACCGCGTCCAAGAGAGACTTGAAAACGGTTTATGCCACTTGAAAATGTGAGAGAGAGAGAGAGAGAGAGAGAGAGAGAGAGAGAGAGAGAGAGAGAGAGAGAGAGAGAGAGAGAGAGTGTGCTAGCTATTTACTTCCGTTATCACTTCGTCCTCTTTCTTTGCACTGAGAATCTTTAAGTCTTTTTTCCTTCTGTATGCAAACTTGGGCTGCTTTGGGCTTTTCAGTATTAATGTAAGTGTGTGTGTGTGTGTGTGTGTGTGTGTGTGTGTGTGTGTGTGTGTGTGTGCTGGTCTCCCCCACACCTGTTATCAGTCTGCCTTACCCCTTCGGTCCTTCAGCTCCTGCCACGTATCTACCCTTCCCTTCTTCACACTCCTGCCGCGGGCCATCGATCCGGCGCGCCCCTCCACCTCCTCCCGTCCCTCGTGTCCTCAATTTTCCTCAATATTACGACACCAGATTTGCATACTACACCCATTATTGACTTCATATTTACAGCCGCTAAGCAAATTGCTGATACACCGATAGCCGACGTACTATATGGGTGCTATCTTATTTTTGATGGCTTTGCAATACTGCTGCTGACCTATTTATGTTGGGCGGTGCATCTCGCAAGATTAAGAAGGGTCAGGGAAAAAGCAGGAAGAGAAGCAGGTGAACGAGGAAGAGGAAAACCACGACCAAACTGTGACTGATACTCTTTCTTTGTAATTTTCTTTGTTCTTTGTTTCTTTGTTAATGGAAAAAAGAAGGAAAAACAAAGGATGTCTATTTTTTCGTGTTAGGATCAAAACTTCTCATAAAGTTGGCGACCAGATGAACCAGAGGCAGTTTGTTGTTGTGTCCTGAGCAACTGCAATATTTCAACCCCTTCAGTACTGTGACGCTTTTTCATATCTATTCTCGTTATCATTTGTTGATTTTATGCAGCCTCAGAAACTCATATGGTGATTTAAATAGTACATACTCTAGCCCTTAATATTCTGACCTCCATAGACCTTTTCTAATGTCAATAAATTTGTCCAGTCTTACCAAAAACTCATGGTAAAAAATGAATCCCAGTAGGTGTTCAGTTTTGCTGTATTCTCTCGGCACAGACACTTACGATCTATGACTCCCAACACACGAAACACAAAGACTCGAAAAGTCAGAGTAATCCCGACGCTCTGACATGCCGTATGCTCTGTATCACAATAATCTCAGCTTAGCAAAACTTGTAGGACTCAGAATCACCGACAAACACGGCAAGGAGTCGCCGCGCCTCGCCAAATGCCAGTGTTGCTTCAATCACGACTCGCAGACGCAGGGAAGATGGCAAGGAAAATATTTGCTCGGTATTTTAGTTGGAAGAATGTTGCCGCTAATTGAATAGGACACCAATTCAATCTGACTTGATGAAAAAGTTCCACGTTGTTTCTTGATGTTTTAGTTGTGTTTCTTGTTATCTTAGAAAATTATATGTTTGGCTTTCTAACATCAATTTCAAATATCCATTGGTCTTTATTCAGAAACGCTTTGCTCTCTCTCTCCACGACTATTTTCCAAGGCCACACAGGTGATTAGTGGGATTTTCAAGTGTTTCTCCAGTTTATAACTTAGAAATCTTGTCAATCTCCTTGTAGAAACGTAAAAATACCTTAAAAACTCGTGTCAATTTAAGCAAAACCTTTTGAAGTAACAGAGATGAAGCACAGAAGTGTTTAAGAATACGAGCCAACCTCACTAACACCATAATAGAAAACAAACCTTCCTTCCATCCATCTTTTACTAAACTTATACCCATCCAAGACTGAACGCGCCACTCCTAAAGCATCAACACTCCATGAACGCCTAACCAATAATCCATAAACTCACATGTCCAATTTAACGAAATATTGACTACCAACTCTAAAACACGCACGCACACACACACACACACACACACACACACACACACACACACACACACACACACACACACACACACGCACACACACACACACACACACACACACACGCAAGTGAATCTGCCATAGCCGAAACATAAGGTAACGTAAAGGGAACACGAATCAATGCACAATCTCTATACAAAAACACCTTTATCTGTATTAACGCCTTCAGTACTGTGACACATTGTTACCACGAGTTTTGGGTGCAATTAGACAGTATTATTAACATTAAAGTGTCTATGGAGGTCAAAAGATTAATAGCCTTGGTCAATACTGGTTTAATCCCCACACGAGTTTCTGTACCTGTTGAAAATCGATCAATATTGAGCAGAATAAATATGAAAACGCATCTAAAAGTACTGAAGGGGGTAAAATCAAGGTAAAATCAGTAACAGCAATGCCTGGTCTATGTCTTGTCTCTTACCTCCTACAAGTGTTCGTGTGTAGCTGCCATTATTCGCCTCCAAGAACTAAAAGGAATAAAAAAGACTGTCGTGGGAAAAATGAAAACTTGCTGACATATTACCCGATATCCAGAAGCACTCTATAACTCACCCTCATAAATTCCAAAAGTATTTAAGGTACTTGACAGTCCAGAGAGAGAGAGAGAGAGAGAGAGAGAGAGAGAGGGGGGGGGAGGGGGGGAGGGGGGAAAGGAGCAGACCATTTCGCTCCCGTCAGGTATTTGTAAAGCAGTGTGTGTGTGTGTGTGTGTGTGTGTGTGTGTGTGTATGTGTGTGTGTGGATTAGTTTAAAGAAAATATATATAACGTACTGTAACCTAACTTATTCTCCCCTAAAAAAAAAAAATTAAAATTAAAAAAACACCCTTCAAATCAAACCTAACCTAAAATAACCTAAACCTAAAAAAACACCCTTGAAAATAAACAAAACAAACTGTAACCTAATTTAATCTCCCCTAAAAAAAAGAACACCAAACTTAACCTAACCTAACCTAACCTAACCTAACCTAACCTAACCTAACCTAACTTAACCTAACCTAACCTAACCTTTAATCTCCCCTAAAAAAAAGAACACCAAACTTAACCTAACCTAACCTAACCTAACTTAACCTAACCTAACCTAACCTAACCTAACCTAACCTAACTTAACCTAACCTAACCTAACCTTTAATCTCCCCTAAAAAAAACACCAAACCTAACCTAACCTAACCTAATCTAACCTAACCACAAACAAAGAACCCCCCCCTCCCCCCTTCCCCTTAACTCCCTAACTACCTGACACCATACCCCCCCCTCTTCCCCTTCCCTATCCCCCCCTCCCTCCCCTATCAATTGGCTGTACCTGGTCAGGGGGGAAGGGAGGGGGGAGGGTTAACTTTGCCTAGCAGGGTTAAATCACAGGAAGGGACATTGTACTTTTTTTATGAGGTCATTTAGAGCCTTTATGGGACAAGGGCGAGAGATAAGATAGGATGCCTTCCCTCCCAGCAGCAGCAGCAGCAGCATCCCGTAGCAGCTGGGGGGGGGGATTGGGGGAGGAGGAGGAGGAGGAAGAGGAAGGGAGTCGTATTAGAATTAAAAGATTGAAGGGAAATGAAAGATGGAATGAAAGAAGAGGAGGAGGAGGAGGAGGAAGAAGAAGACCTCCTCCTCCTCCTCCTCCTCCTCCATCATGTACACACCACAACAAACCACCAAAACTCATTTATATAACTATTATTACAACCGCTCCCATCTCTCTCTCTCTCTCTCTCTCTCTCTCTCTCTCTCTCTCTCTCTCTCTCTCTCTCTCTCTCTCTCTCTGTGTCCCAGCTGTAGAGGGGAGGATGAGGTGAAGGACGATGAGGCGCAGCAGCTGGTGCAGATGGTGGCTATGGGAATGAACAATAAAGATGAACATTCGGGGGTCAAGGTAAGTGTTCTCATGCCCTTACTAAAACATCCTCCTCAACACATCCTTATAAACTTACTTAAACATAACCTAACCTAATCTAACTTAAGTGACGAGGGATTCTTTGGTATTTTTTTCTTAGGCGAGTTTCTAGGCTTAAAATCCATCTTAAATACACACTTATACTTTCCCTCCATCACTGACACCCTTTCCTCGTTCCGCAGCAAATGAATGTGGGAGAGGCAATGATATACAAACTACTACAACTTCTCCATAAATAAATAAAAACTGATCACAACGCACCTCTAAAAATGAAAGGATAAAATACACACTTATATACTTTCCCTCCTTCACTGACACCCACTAACCATGCCGCAGTAAATCAATATACAAACTACAACTCCTCCCTAAAAAGAATCAATAAAAACACACCTTAAATAACAAAAATCAGACACTCATACACAAAGACACCTAAAAATAAAAATAAAATACATACTTATACTTCCCCTTCCATCACTGACACACATTTCCCGTTCCGCAGCAAATAAACGTGGACGAGGCAGTGATCTACGAGTTGGGGCGGCTCTTTGACATCCCGAAGGAGAGGGCAGTCAGGATGGTGCAGGCCGAGAACTTCCTGCTGGTGTCAGACAAAGCAATCCTCAAAACGCTGTACTTCCTGAAGGATAACCAGGTGTCGTCAGAGCAGCTCCAGCGCATCCCCTGGCTCATGCTGCAGTCCCCTGGTGAGTGGGGTGGTGGTGGTGGTGGTAGTGGTGGTGAAAAGGAAAGAATAATTGAAATACTGAGAAAAAATGAATGAGAGAAAGTGTAAAGAGTGAAAAATTTTGTGTAATGATGACTTAACGAGATTACAATATTCTCTCTCTCTCTCTCTCTCTCTCTCTCTCTGTCTCTTTCCTTCAGATGAGCTCCAGAAGAAATTTGACAAGGTGCAGGGGGCCCATCTGTTCCTGAGCCTGACTGACGGCCTTGGCTTCTCCTACTTCCCTCTGCAGACCATTCAGAAGCTGCAGCAGAGGTTTGCCAGGGAGTCACACCACTTCCCTCACCACCCCAACCGAGTCTACTACCTTGCCCATAGACTGCAGGTGTGTGAGAGAGAGAGAGAGAGAGAGAGAGTGAGTTTTGTGATGGTTGATAATGGTTTGACTTGCATTTTATTTCTACCTAACCTAATCTAACGTAACTTAACTTAATCTAACCTTACCTTACTCTACTACTACTACTGCTACTACTACTACTACTACTACTACTACTACTACTACTACTACTACTACTACTACTACTACTACTACTACTACTACTACTACTACTACTACTACTACTACTATTCCAGATGCCAGTTCCTATGGTGAGCGAGAAGGTGGTCAAGCCAAAACAAGTCCTTTCCATCAGCATCAACAAAATCAACACCATTCTTGATATTTTTCACAGTATGTATGGATTTGGTGGTGGTTCTTGTTTTTTTGTTGTTTTTCTTTTCTCTTTTTCTCTTTCTTTTTGTACTGTTGTTATGCTTCATTATTTTTTTTATCTATCTGTTCTTGTTTTTGTTCTTTCTCTTCCTCTTCTGCATTTATCCCTTCTTTCTCATTCTCTTTGTGCTATTGTTATTCTTTCTTTTTTTAATCTACCTGTTGTTCCTCTTCTTCTTCTCATTCCTTGTTCTTATTCTTCTATCTCTTTTTCACAATAGAATATCAAAACTCAAAAACAAGAAGAAACAAAAAATAGAACCATAACATTCCCATACATCACTGCAAACACACACACTCACACAAACTAACCTAACCTAACCTAATCTAACACCCCCAGAGTACAACGTGCCGATGGAGAGCGTGTTGTCGGACCTGTGGGTGTTCTGTCACAACCTTGAGACAATAGAGGAACGGCTGAGGCAGGCCACTGAGGCAGGCTGTCCCAACCCCAAGCCCTGGATATGCCATGCTGCTCTGCCTGTATTTGAAAGGTGAGCAGCTGCAGGAGGAGGAAGAGGAGGAGGAGGAGGACTAGAAGAAGGAGGAGGAAGAAGAGGACTAGAAAGAGGAGGAGGAGTAGAAGATAAATATAGTTAGAGGAGATGGAAAAGGTATTAGAGAGAGAAAGAAGAAGAGGAGTAGGAGAAGAATATAAGGAGAGAAGATGGAAAATAAAGCATTAGAGAGAGAAAGAGGAGGAGGAGAGAAATATAAGAAGAGGAGGAGGAAAATAAAGCATTAGAGGAAGAGAAGATATTTTAGGAGGAGAAGGAATAGATGAGGAAGAAGAGGGGGAGGAGATGAATATAGGGAGAGAAGGTAAAAAAGTATTAAAAAGAGAGAGGAAGGGAGGAAATAGGAGGAGGAGGAAGAGCAGAAAAGAGCAGGAGGAGGAGAAGGAAGAACAGAAAAGAGCAGGAGGGAATGTAGAAGAGAAAGGAGGAGGAGGAGGAGAAAAAACAAAAAAAATAGACACAGAAAGAAGAGAAGGAATGAGATAGCAAAGTAGAGAGAAGAAGAAGAAAGAGGAAGGAAAAACAATAAAAATAAACAGAAAGAAGAAAAAGAAGAAAAAAAAACATAGAAAGAAAAGAAACACCACCACCACCACCACCACCACCACTACCACTTCCTCAGGTACCTAGACCGAGTGAAGTCCAGGTGGCAGGTGTTGGGGAAGCAGGGCACGCTGGACACCTACCTGAGTGAACGCCTGGCCTGCTCCCCCCTGGAGGTGCAGGCCGCCTTCAGACGTAATGAGGGGCTCGCCAACATTCACGTCGGACACATGAAGACCAAACTTGACCTGATCCTGGACGCTGGCTTCACTACGGAGGATGTGAGGTGAGGTGAGGTGTGGGGTGGTTAGGTTAGGTTAGGTTAGGTTAGGGTAGGTGTGGGTGTTAGAGTTGGGGGTATGTGTGTGTTTGTGTGCGTGTGTGTGCTTTTGTTTGGTTGTAAAATGTGTGTGTGTGTGTGCATTTGGTTGTAATTTTGTGTGTGTGTGTGTGTTTGGTTGTAAAATGTGTGTGTGTGTGTGTGTTAGTTAAGATTATTCTGTTATTTTTTTGTTTGGTAGTGTGGGAGGAAGGAAAGGATTGTATGAAAAGATTAGATCAGGTTAAAAGAAAAAAATGTGTGTAGTTTTCAGTATAAAGTAATGAAGAAATGTGACAGATTGTATAGGAAGTAATATGAATAATGAGAAAGGTGTGTGTGTGTGTGTGTGTGTGTGTGTGTGTGTGTGTGTGTGTGTGTCTATCATACCTCATAAACTAACATTCCCTCCATCCAGTCACCATTTATATCTCCCTAATCAATAAAAAAAGAAACCCTATCTATCTATCAATCCATCAATAAACATGTACTTATATTCCCTTACAATATAAAAACACACAATAAACCCTCTTTTTCACCCTCTGTCTATCTCCGTGTATCTTTGTATCTCCCTCCATCTCCCTCTCTCTCACCCTGACCCTCTCTCTCTCCACACCCACACAGAAGCTGCATGAGGGTCCTGCAGTACTCCATCAACAGAACAAGGAACAGGATAGAGGAGATGAAGAGCCTCGGACTGCACCACTTCTCTATCAGTGCCCTTTACAAACCACCCAAAACGTACGCCAACATTGTGCGCCAGGTGAAGAGACTCAAGCTGAAGGAGGAGAAGGAGAGAGAGGAGAGAGAGGGAGAGGAGGGACAGTGAAAGGAAAGGAGGTAGAAGAGAGAGAGAGAGAGAGAGAGAGAGAGGAAAAGGACAGGTGAAGGAAAGAAGTATTGTAAGAAAGATGAGGTGAAAAGAAAGAAAAATTGTACATACTTTTCTAAATTAATGAAGAAATGTGAAAGATTGTCAAGGAAAATTATAGAAACTGAATGAAATTACACACAGTTCTCAGTACAAGTTGTTTTCATCCTTCCTTTACTGCTAAACTATCAGGGAAATATACAAGTTACATTGATTCATCTTATTCCACCCCTTCAATACTGGGACACATTTCTACCTTGAGTTTTGGTTGTGATTAGATGCTTTTATTGACATTAGGAAGGGTCTATGGAGGTCAGAAGATTAATGGCCAGAGTCTGTATTATCTTAATCCCCACATGAGTTTCTGAAGCTGTAGGAAATCAATTAACAATAAGCTGAATAAATATGAAAAAGCATCCCAGTACTGAAAGGGTTGACTACAAATAAAGTTAACATTTAGTTCATTACTCAAATATAACAGTTTTTCATGCATTTCTTCCTTATTTATCAGTTCCATTAATTTTCCTGTAACATAAAAGGTACTGCAAATTCTATGAACTTATTTAACTATCCTCAAAAACAAAGTGAGTTAACATTTAATTCATCACTCAAATATCATAATTTTTAGTGCACTTATTCCTAGTTTATGAGCTCCTTTCATGTATAGTAAAATCTGTTGCAAATTAGCTAGTACACATTGAAATACACATCTAAGTACCATATATATATTGATTAGTTCCCATTTAGATACCATATATTTACTACTCTGCCTTCTACAATCATCTATTCTAACTCAATACCTGCAGGACATTCTTTCCCCTTCCCCTTTTTTCTTCCTTCCTTAAAAGATAAAAAATTAAATACTTTCCCTCTCTTTATACTCTTCAATACCTACAACACATTTTTTTTATATAACCTTTCTTCCTTAAAAAATAAATAAATAAATAAAATAAATCCTTTCTGTTTTTCAGTTTTCATTTGGTATTTCATGTTCCCTTTACTGTTTTTTTTTTTTTTTTCGTTTCATTTCCTTCGTTTTAATTTCCGTTTTTCGTCTTTTTATCCACCTTCCTGTTTTTTTCCGTACATTTTCATTTATTTACGGTTCTGTTTTCAATCTCCTTCTCTTTCACTCTTGGTTGACTGGCTACCCGCAGGACGCTTCACTGGTGGCTGAGAACTGAAGAGCAATGACCAGGTAGGACAAGACCAGACTGCACACCTGGGAACAGCAGGGACAGGAGGGGTTATGCTCCACTACTAATGACGTGAACTTGTTAGAGGAATGAAGAGAAAAGTACAACATGCATAAAAGAGGGAATTAATGAAAACTTAACCCCTTTAGTACTGGGACATATTTTTACTAAGTTTTTAGGTGTGTGATTAGATGATTTTGTTGGCGTTAGGAGGTCAGATGATTAATGGCTAGAGTTTGTACTATATTAAGTCCCTACATGAGTTTCTGAAGCTGTAGAAAATAAATAGTAAGCAGAATTAATATAAAAACTTCCCCCCAGTATTGAATGAGTTAAAAAGAGTAAGGGTAACTAAGTAAGAAACGAGCAAAAATATGAATGAATGAAGAGAAGGATATAAAAATGCGCAGGAGAGTGAATGAATGAAGTTAAAGGAGTAATGGCAACTTGTAATAGAATGAATGAATGAATGAAGTGGGGGAGTTACACACACACACACACACACACACACACACACACACACACACACACACAAGGGACTTACCGCAGTGATACATCCACCCCCAAGGTTAAAGAGTAGCGTGATGCGAACCTGCAGGGAGTGATCCAGCGCCTCAGCCACCTGCCCAGCCTACAGAGGACACCAGAAAGGTCACACACACACACACACACACACACACACACACACACACACACACACACACATCACTCCATTTAACAACTCATTCCATCTCTGTCTCTTTCTATTCTTTTTATTTAACTTAATCAAACTTGGACATGTTATTTCTTGTTTTATCTTAATTACTGACCCTGAGAATTTTACTGTAATCAAGAGGTTCTCGTGTACAGATAGATAGATAGATAGATAGATAGATAGATAAATAGAAAGATAGGTAGGTGAATAGTTAGATTGGTTAGTAGATGGATAGACAGACAGATAGATAGATAGATAGATAAACAGATAGATAGATAGATGGGTAGATAGACAGGCCCAGAAGAAAGAAAGCGCAGATGGGCTGAGTATCGCACTGCGCCGCTCACCACAGGCACGGCCGCCACGTCGGGATGCAGCACCAGCCGCCGAAACACTCCAGCACACCAGTGACGCTGCAACAAGTCACCACCATTAGCATCAACACCATTACTCTCAGGAGCCACGCATCACCCCCCCTCCCCCCGTCAGTGAGTACCTCCCTCCCCCCCAGCCTCATCTAAGTATGTCATCATTGTCAACATTACTGTCACCACCACCACCACCCACTGGTTCTCTCCCCCCTCCCATTCCCCTGTGGTC
>CM035191.1:15962403-15975862 GCA_020233015.1 Callinectes sapidus
CAAAAAAATTAATCAGCGCGAAAGCCCCAGTTAGAGGGAGGCGCCACCACGACTGAATTTTGAAAATAGCGCCAAGCCTAGCGCTATGATGCGCCGCGGTACCCAGTGCGCATCATGTTTTGGCACGTCGCCTGCCCCTGCCACTACTACCACCACCACCACCACCACCACGATCCACCCACAACAACAAGACGTCCCCGCCACGTGGTCCCACCCTTTCACCACGCTGGGCTACCCACCGCACTGAGGCGGATTTTTCCCTTATCCCGACACTCCATAGGAGTTTTAAGTGAGTGCATTCGACGACCCACACCACTGTGGCATATCTACACTGCGAACCACTGTGTTGTGGGTTGTGTTCCATCCCTATCCCAGCAGTCCTTATGGTTGAAAAGAGTGCATTCGTCCCTCATCGGACCCTCATCAGTGTGGCCTAAACCAGTGGTGGACCAGTGGACTGTGGGTTGTGTTCCTTCACTGTGGCGTACACCCCAACCGCTGTTGCGTATTGTGTTCCTTATTCCAGCACTCCTTATGGGCGAAAATCGAGTGCGTTCATCCCTCACCACTGGCGTCACGTAGGTCAGTGTTGTGTGTGTCGATTGTCTTATTATTATTATTATTATTATATATATATATATATATATATATATATATATATATATATATATATATATATATATATATATATATATATATATATAATACCAAAATGCTTGAAACTGGTAAGTGGGGATAAAAGGAAGAACAGAGAATAGGTGGGTGAGGAAGCGAATCATAGTGAGAGGAAGTCACTGGGGCTTAATAACCCAGGTGGTGTGCGTCGTTTGTCTTTTTTGAGCCATGTCTTATTCGAGTTGCAAAGGAGGCAAGGTGAAGTTCGGCCACAACCCGCCCCAGCCTAGCACACCAGCACCCCGCCGGCCCCTCCACACCCCCGCAGCAGCCATGGAACACCCGGCCCCTCCGTCCTCTCCCTTACCGACTAGCCTTGTTCGCTGTTATTTCGTGAATTACTTTTCCTTTGACGTTTATGGTGTTTTATATTTATTGTTCCATTGTTCATCTGTATTGGTTGCATCACCTACTTGATTTCTTAGCGCATATACTGTGTGAATAGCAAATTAGCAAGATAGGACTACTGGTCGTTCCAGGCCGTGACGTCTGTGTTCCTGCCACACGTCAGCAGGTAAGGGTGGGAGGGGCCACACCGGCGCAGCTGTCTGGCGAGTCCTTGATTCAGTGCGTTGTGAGGTGGAGGTGTGAACGGGTTAAAAGGTCTTATCCTATTGAAAAGCCTCCAGTTGAACGAACACGGGATTTGAAATGTCTGACCGTTCTAGTGACATATTATTAAGACGAATTTTACTTGCCAAACCCTCGAGAGGAAATGACAAGTGGGATTGAACGATATAAGGACAGAATAAGGAGACTGTGCTGCTTATTCAGTGTTCAAGTTATCTTAATACTGGACTAGAGCCGCAAGATGGAATCACAGGGGCTGCTGGACTACGTTATCAAGGTGAATACAAGCGCTGTGACAAGCCTCACTGTGCCAGTGTTTATTTAAGGCAGTCACCCCTACATGGGAGGCGTAACCCACCACCACTGACCCTGGCGCCATCTCATTTCATCGGTCATTTTCAGCCTTATCTCTTATTATTATAGGCTCATCTTGCCACAGTATGCAGCCATCGTACTAAGCTTTCATATTAGCCATTCAGACATAGCTTTCGTGGTCAAGTTTAGGTTTTGTGAAGGTTTGAGTGAGATATGAGGGGGGTTCGGGAGCCAACCCCGGGCCGCCGCCGCCGCCCACGGCCACCCGCTACCCGGCTCATATTTAAGGATATATTCATTTATGCCTGGACGATTTATTTGGGCTCAACAGTAAGATTTAATGCTTTCAATGAGTACTGTGGGCTGCTTTGAATGTCTGCAATGCGTGTGGGGGCTGGAGATAGCTGTGATTGGCGTTATTATGATTGTAAATAAGGGCGGCTTTTGGCGCCAAAATAGTTGGGACGCCCAAGACCATTCTTTATTTGAGGCATTATCAAGTTCTTATTAATTGCCAAAGATAGTCCATATCAAACCATGTTTTGTGCGTAAAGCTCAGTGAAATCAGTGGAGTGTAAAAGTGTTTGCTAGCGGTGTTTAAGGTTGCATTAATTATTTATTTATCAGCCTGTAAATGAATTATTTCTGCCTCTATATCACTCTCAAGTGTTAAGAATAGTTAGACGGAATTACTCAAGAACTTTGAAGTGGTTTTTGGTTCCTTTGAAGTGGTACTGAGTGAGTATTTAATGAGTTTTAAAAAGGGTCATATTTTTATAAATTACTTTTTTCTAGTGGAAATTCTTTGCAATTAGTGTTGTTTGGAGTTTATTTATGCTTTGGGAATTCGTTAGAGTATTTATCCAGCCGGAAAATGTCTGTTTTATTAGTCTGAAAGCGTTTTTTCGAAAGGTCATTTTTAAAATGGTCTCCCCTAAAAGACGTACGTAAATATAGACAGTCAACATAGAGCACGGGGCCAGGCTGTGACGTCATCAGCCGTGACGTCATAATGGCGGGCGCATTCCTGCTGCCTCTTCTTCTTGATTCTTATCGTCCTTTTAGCATGAATTACTGCATGTTTACTGTGTGTGTGTGTGTGTGTGTGTGTGTGTGTGTGCGTGCGTGCGTGCGTGCGTGTGAGTGTGAGTGTGTGTGTGTGTGTGTGTGTGTGTGTGTGTGTTGCTGTGATACTGTTATATTGGCTCGCTCCATATCTAGCATTGTGAAGCAATTTTTCCGGGTATATTGAGGTATTTTCTGGTATGTACGCCATGTGTGTGTGCATGGACTTGCAGGATGTTTACACTTTCATGTCTTATCCCCCTACAACATGTGTAGTATTAACAGAGGTGTGTCTGTTTTATGCGATATGATGTGCTCCTCGGGGCACATCATATCGCATTTAATTCAGTGTTTTTTGGGATATTCCGTGTTGCAGTGTTTGTTTTGTGTTTGCGGGTGTTACATTGGGGAGAGAAACCCGTGCAGCAACCTGATGAATGAATGGTGAGGAATGAGGAAATATACATATAGGGTGATGACAAGATGTGTATTAACACAGTATATAAATTGGGTCAGGTCAGGTTAGGTGAGATTGGGATTGGGCTTAGTTAGGTCAGGTCAGGTTAGGTAGGACTCAGATCAGGCTAAGTTAGAAAAGGTTTACTTAATTATAGGCTTAGTTTTGTTAAGCTAGGTTTGTTTTGGTTGTGTTAGATTGTTAGGTTAGGCAAAGTTACATTATAATTTGTTAGGTAAGGTAAAGTTATATTATTTTAGGGTAAGTTAGGTTATGATGGGTAAAGTTACATCATAATAGCATAAGTTAGGTTATGGTAGGCTAGGTTACATAATACTAGGTTAGGCAAGGTCAGGGTAGGTTAAGACAGGCAAAATTCCACTATACTAAGTTAGAATAGGATAAGTAGATAACATTATACTAGGTTGAATTAAGTTAAGTAATATCTGGTGGTATTTATGTATGATATCCTCTACACAACACAGTTAGTTTATGGGTGTTGAATGTCGTTCCTGGCTGGTATATAACCTCAAGTTGCAGTCAGGAATGAGTAGCAAGTCGCAATGCATCACTGAATCACCGTTTTCCTCCTCAGCAAATCTGTGACCTGGCCGGCAACTTGATGTGGCCGGGTGTGCTGCAGCCTCCCATCAAGTCTGCCCTGGTGACGGGTCCCTCTGGCAGCGGCAAGACTACATTTGGTCAGGCTTCGGCAGGGGTGAGTGCTGGTGATGCTTAAAAACTACCACTCTCTTTGTGTATGTAGATTTAACGTATAACTAAGATTAAGGTTAGTAACAGTATTAAATCCCTTCAGTATTGGGATGCATTTTTATGAGTTTTGGGTTTTATTAGATGATTTTATTGGTGTTAGGAAGGGTCTATGGAGGTCAGAAGATTAGTGGGTAGAGTCTGTAGTATTTTTAACCCCCACCTGAGTTTCTTAACCTGTAGAAAATCAACAAGCAGAATTTATATGAGATTAGACATCCACTTGGGGTAATGATTCCCAGATGGATGAACTCAGATAAAAACTCTCCATTAGATCATCTCCTTCACCCCATTAATTCCTGTAGAAAAACCCACATCATATGAATAAAAAACACACACACAGACATCGGAGGCACCAGTAGTGAGGGTGACAGCAACTGAGCTTGTTGGCGGCGTGTCTGGGAAGAGTGAGGAGCGCATCACGGAGGTATTTGAGCAGGCCACTGCAATGGGCACCTGCGTCCTGCTGCTGGAGAAACTCAATGTTGTGGCGCCCAAAGACAGCGGCACTACCAAGGGATTAGAAAGGAGGATTTGCACTCAGTTGTCTTTGTGTTTGGCTAGTAAGTGTGTGCGTATTTACCTAGTTGTATTTGCCTAGTTGTATCTACAGGGTTCATATCCTGTCTCCATATCAAAGTTTATCCAATTTAATCTTGAATGTGTGCATACTGTCAGCCTCAACAATATCTTTGCTCAATCTATCCCACACATCTTCCTCCACTGTTGTGTGAGGAAAGATGAACTTCTTGTCATGCACCGAACATTGACTTTTTCCAATCTTTCTTAAATGTCCTCCTGTATGTCTTGTTTCATTTGTTACCATCATCACTAGGTGTATGTGTAATTTTAAGGGACTGGAAAAATTAGTAAGCTTTGTATTACCATTGATTTTTTTTCCTGTTAGCCATTTTCTCCTTAAAATAAATAAATGATTCTGACAGACCTCAAGACAAAGCACAAGGATAAACAGTGCTGGTGCTCGGAGAAATGACAGAGAGGAGAGAAGCAGAGAAGCTTGACTGGGATTTACGGGGAAGCTTTGATCTGGAGGTGTTCATGGCAATTTCCACTGAGGAGGCACGGAAGAAGACCCTGAAGGTGACGCTGGGGTGGGCTGTTGATGCTAAATGTATGAGGGTTTTTTATATTCTTATTCAGGGGTGACTGGTGTATGGGTATGCTAACCTCACCTAACCTTACCACACCCCCAGGAACCCATCAAGTTCGCCAAGCTGCACAGGGAACTAGGACTGAGCCGCCCCAATGGTGTGCTCATGTGGGGACCTCCTGGGTGTGGCAAGACTCTGCTGGCCAAGGCTGTGGCTAATGAGGCAGGCATGAATCTCCTGCCAGTCATCAGGCCAGAGCTGCTCAACATGGTAAGTGACGGTGGGACGGAATGTGAAGGAGTGATAGAAAATAGCTGTGTGTCTTTATCATTGCATCACCAGAGAGAGAGAGAGAGAGAGTATTAAGGGAAAGTTTCTAGTTTCTAGTGTTCTTTATTTCAACAGAAGGACAGAATATGAAGGAATGATAGAAATGGAACTCTTATTCTTTATCATTTCAGTGCTAAGGAGAGAGTGAGTTTATAGTGAGAGAAGTGTACCAAGGAGAGAGAGAACATGCAGTGAGAGAAGTGTTCTACAAGGCTCTTTCTCCCTTTATCTGTCTCATGTTTGCCTCTACCATTGCAGTACCAAGGAGAGAGTGAGTGTGCGGTGAGGGAAGTGTTCTACAGGGCCAGAAATGTTGCGCCGTGTGTCATCTTCTTTCACGAGTTTGATTCCCTCTGTCCTGTCAGAAGCAAAGGAAAACAGGTGAGAATTGATGCCATATGTTACTTGATGCTCTATTTACTCTCTCCTTGTTTTCAATCAGTCCTCAATTTACTGGATATGGGAACTGGGAAGTGTGTCTAAGTTCTGGTGTTGTATTTACTGTCTCCTTGTTTTCCATCAGTCCTCAATTTAATGGTCTTGGGAAATGGGAAGTGTGTGGCCAGCTGTGTGTCTGGTGCTGTACATTGAGGCTGAGAGTATGAATGAGTATGTGTCTAGGATTGAAAGTCTGAGAAGATTATAGCGAATGAAAACAGTAAATCAGTTTGGCATTAGAAAGAAGAAAAAGATTACTATTATCTGTCACTAACATGCTTTTCCCTCTCTCGTGTAACAGGGCGGGAGCAAAACCACCATTGTGAACACCCTGCTGACTGAAATGAACGGTTTTGCCAAGAGAGAGGACGGGTACGTCATTGCAGCAACTTAAAGACCAGACATCCTTGATCCAGCTGTCACCAGACCAGGGAGGTTCAACACTCTCCTCTTTGTGGACGTGCCAGATTATGAAGGCAGAGTGTCAATCTTCAAAGCCAGAACTAAGGTGAGGAAGGAAACAATAGGAGTAGAAAGATAAGTTTTTTTTTATTTACTTACTATAACAGGGAAGAAATTAACAAATAACAAGCAAAATGAATATTAAAATCTGACTCAATACTGAAGGAGTTAAACTGAGAAGCCTTCCCTACCATGCCCCACAGAACAGTACATGTCCAGCCCTGGCCCCTGATGTCAACCTTGAGGAAGTGTCCAGGCTGTGTGATAACTTCTTGGGTGCTGACTGTGACCAGCTGCTGTATTTGGCTGGCAAGGAGCTGATCAGGGAGATTATCCACATCACATCCTCCTCCTTGGCCACCCTCAGCCCTCAGATGAGTCAGTAGAGAAGAGACTTGTGTGACCAGGAGATGTTTTCCAGCTGCCCTGAGGAAGACGAAGCCATCAATATCTGCTGAGGTTGGTATTGATGTCTTATAAATGGTGTTTGAAATAAGTAAATCTTGTATTCTTAATTACTTCTGTGCTTCATGTTTATTATTTCAATTGGCACGAGTTCTATAAGCTGTTTTTCCATTTGTAAGGGAAGATTTCTATATAATTAACAGGAAAACCTCACTAATCATGTCACTGGAAAATAGTCAGTGAATGAGAGCAAAGGGTTTCTGAATACTGACCTAAGATACAGAATTATCTTTCTTTCCTACTCTCATCATCTGTGCAGTATTGCACCAGGTCACCTCATAAAAGCTGCAAGATCTGTCACTCTTTCCCCCCCTATAGAAACTGAGCTGCTATTCACATACCTTCACTACCATAGTCTGTAGAAAAGGTGTCATTGAACCACTTGACCAGCATTGCCCCTCTCCCCACACAGGAACCAAGAGGCTACAAGAAGCTGCCCAATAGATGGAGGCTGGTGTGGTGCAGGGGAGTCTTAAAGGTTTCCCCGAGGATGCCCTGCCCCTATCAGATGACCCACAGCCCATGGAGGTGGCAAACTCGTCCTAGAAATGGGTACACATACTGGAGACCGGTAATTGCCACGACGCCTGCCACTATCACTCCTTCGTCAGCTAGAGGGGGAAATAAAGCAGAAAACAACTGAAAATGTAACCAAACAGGATAAGAATAGAGGAGATTCGATGTAGAAATAGATGAATAAATAGAGAGAAGAAATTACCTGGTTTAACTTAATAATCTCCTTTAACGACAATGTCCTCATCGTCTTCACTCACTATGTTACCGTCCTGCTGGTGTTCAATGCTTGTGATCTCTCCCCCTCAAACTCGCGGTGGTGTGTGGCAGTCAGTGTAGAGGAGAGGAGCACTGGGGTCAAACTGCTGTGCCCGCCTCGCCGCCTCTGCTGCGTGGCGTGGCAAGTCCTCAAGGCAGTGTCCCGCCAGTGAGTCCCTCCACGCCACGCAGCAGGCAGAGACGGGCACACCAGTATCACCCCAGTGCTTCTCCCCGCCTGACTGACTGCCACACACCTCACGCGGGTCGTCTTGAGGGGAAACAGGCTTGAATCATCCCCTGTTGAAGAAATGAAAATATTAATACATTCATAAGATATCTTTAACGTCTTCAGTACTGGGACACCTTTTTACTGCGAGTTTTAGGTGTGATTAGACGATTTTATTGATATTAGGAAAGGAACACAGACTGGCCATTAATCTCACCTGAATAAATTTTTCCTAATATCAGTATAATCGTCTAATCACACCCAAAACTCGTAGTAAAATGTGTCCCAGTACTAAAGGTGCTAAACTGATAAACTGCACACTGTTCTAATCAACTTAATCGTAAAGAGAAACACTTAATGCAACACACACTCACCTCCTCCCAGCAGCAGCAACCAGCCAGCCTCCCCACCACCCTTCACACGGGCACCTCCCTCCTTCCCCCCCACCATACAGGGCACGCCGCTCAAAATGGGTCTCATTCCAACTTGACAACTCTGCTTCCTTCCCCACTACTTCACTTCTCGTCTCCATTCAGTACCTGCGGGAATAAAACTCGGTAAATAACATGGCCAAAGTGTGAGTTTGAAGAGTGTGTGAAGTTTTATATACGTGACTCTTGATGGGTAAGTTTAAAAGTACATGATTGAAGTTAATTAAAGAAAATGGTGGGGTTTTTAATATGTATGATTGATATATCGTGAATTTAATGTGCAAAGACGAAAAGTTTAACCTCTTCTGTACCGTGACGAACCTACTTCTTTCTCCTCCTCCTCCTCACCTTTATTTTTATCTGAATGCGATCGATGGTTACTCAATCCCACAAACGCTCCCTCTTTCTCCTTCCTCTTCCTCTTTCTCCTCCTGACAGGTTACGATCTGTGGGGAAATTGAGGTTTTTGAGTGTTAATGTCATTGGTGTTATTTATTATTATCTTTTTTTTTTTAATTCACTACCACCACCACCATTCTCTCTCTCTCTCTCTCTCTCTCTCTCTCTCTCTCTCTCTCTCTCTCTCTCTCTCTCTCTCTCTTTTTTTTTTTTTCCTTTTCTCTTTCCCCACTTTTCTTCTGTCATTCTCCCCCTTTCTACGCGTGTGTGTGTGTGTGTGTGTGTGTGTGTGTGTGTGTGTGTGTGTGTGTGCGCGCGCGCGCGCGCGTGTGTGTGTGTGTTTAACGATAAGATGGTAGTTTCTGTGGAGTTTGCCATTGCACGAGACTGGTGTTGTGGTGTTGCTGTGGTGTTGTAATGTTGTTGCAGTGTTGTAGTGTTATTGTGGTGGTGTTGATGTGGTGTAGTTTTGCCGTGGTGTTGTGGCACTGTGGTGGTGATGCTGTGGTGTTGCTATGGTGTTGTAGCGTTATTGTGGTTGTGTTGCTGTGATGTTACTGTGGCATTATTGTGGTGTTGTAGTGTTGTTGGGGTCTTGCTGTGGTGCTGTGATGTTCCTCTGTATGGTGCTGTGATGTTCCTCTGTGTGGTGCTGTGATGTTCCTCTGTGTGGTGTTGTAGAGTTCCTTTGGTACTGTGATGTTGCCGTGGTGTTGGTGTTGTAGTAGCATTGCTGTGATGTTGTAATGATGTTGCAGTGGTTTTGTGGCGCTGCTTTGGTGTTGAGGTAGCGTTGCTGTGGTGCTGTGATGCTGTGGTGGTGTTGCTGTGTAGTCGTAGTGTGTTTGAGTGAGGAGGCGCTAAGAAACGAGTGATATCTATCGAGACGTATGAGTAAAAAGTATTCCTGACGACCCAGTCCATGTTTTTCCTTACCATCTGAACATTCATTTGTCTTATTACTACTCAGTGCTGTGGTAGTTAGCGGTACCGAACGAGGCAGCGGTAGTTAGATGAACGAGGGAAAGGGTATTTAGTGATAGAAAACCAAGCAAGTGATAGTTAGACAGAGGAAAATGATAATTAATGGGAGGAATGAATGGAAGATGGTAGTTAAATGAAAGAAAAGATAGTAATTAGTGGAGAAAGATGGTAATTAGTGACTGTAGTAGTTAATGAAGGAAAAAGATTGTAGTTAAGTGAAAGAAAAAGCACTAATTAGTAGACAAAGGTAGTAATTAGTGACAGAATAAGGCAGTTGTAGTTAATGAAGCAAAAAGATGATAGTTAAATGAGAAAATAGATGATAATTAGTGGAGAAAGATACTAATTAGTGATACAGAGCAAGCCAATGGTACTTAACGAAGGAAAAAAAGTAGTTAGCAGAATAAACTAGTTAGCTAGTAGATAAATGGAAGAAAAATCACAGTAATTAATGAAGAAAGACGGTAATTAGTAAGATGATAGTTAAATAGTCAGACGGTAGTAGCATCAGAAGTTAAATGGACAAAAAAGACGGTAGTTAGAAGAATAAACGAGTTAGGTGGTAGTTAAATAGACAGTAATCAGTAGATATATAGTAATCAGCTTTATGAATTAGATAATGATGGTTAAATAGTTAGTGATGCAGAACAAGGCAGCAGTAATTAAGGAGAAAGAGTGGTTTCAACAAGGCAGATGGTAGTTAAATGAACGAGAGAGGTAGTGATTAGTGGTGCATAACGAGGGAGACGGTAGTTAGTGGTAGTTAAGTCTAGTTAGTCATTCAAGCATAAAAATACAATAACCAGTCAACACCAATTAAACAAAACATACAAAACAAACACACAAACATCACCATCCTTCATAACTCATCACCACAGCATCACAACACCACTAACAACCCTGATACCCTTACAACACCACCACCACCACCACCACCAAGCAGTCACAGTTACCACACCACTCCAGCACTGCCTTCCCTTGCCTTCTGTCTCATATAAGCACTAATACTAACCTTCTTCCTCCATTTTTACTATATTCTCACCAGCTGCCACCACGTCTGCTCTCTCTCGTGTCTAGGATGCAAATGAGTGACACGTGTAGGGAAGCTTAACTGGGTGGCTCTCTAGTTTCGATTTTCACTCACTAGATGGCGGAGTTTACTTGATTTTAGGGGTAACTATTGAGATTTGGGTTACTTATGAGGTTGTATGTGTATTGTCTTGATTTGTTAGTTGTAATTGAGGGTTGAGGTGCTGGTGTTGTAATAGGTTTGGTTGTGGATAGCAGGGGTGTTCATTAGTTAGGGAAAAATACTTGGATTTGCTTTAGATGAAGTAGATATTGTGAGGGTTTTTTCATATCTTTCTTTCTGACTTTTTTTTTTTTTCTCTCTCTCTCTCTTTTGTTTTCTTCGCTTAAGTTTTCGTTTACATGTGTTTGTGAACTCTCTCTCTCTCTCTCTCTCTCTCTCTCTCTCTCTCTCTCTCTCTCTCTCAAACAAACAAACACAGCAGAATCAGCTACCCATTTATTAACCAAAACGATCAATTAGACACAATAATTCCACATAATCAACAATACATGAGAACACAATACCACTCAATAAAAATAACAATATTAACAACAAAAATAACACTTGATCCTTGCCAATGTAATAAAAACACAAGACTATTTAACTCCAAAATAAACAAATAACGACATACATTTTGATGAACAATAATATCTCATGTAAAATTAATAAATATGTTGGAATTTTTGGGGTGAATACAGATTTTTATGAGTCTTAATGTACATAAATGCAGTTTTGAGCATAACTTTCACGTAAAAAAGAGGGAAATGGAAAAGAAAGGAGAGAGAGAGAGAGAGAGAGAGAGAGAGAGAGAGAGAGAGAGAGAGAGAGAGAGAGAGAGAGAGAGAGAGAGAGAGCGGAGGGAGGAGAGAGAGAGAGAGAGAGAGAGAGAGAGAGAGAGAGAGAGAGAGAGAGAGAGAGAGAGAGAGAGAGAGAGAGAGAGAGAGAGAGAGAGAGAGAGAGAGAGAGGAAACAAGATATACAAGTAAAGAAAATGCTAAATAATGAAATAAAAAAGAAAGAACAAAAACGAAAAAAAAAAACAAGAGAGAAAAACAGCAAAAAACAAACAAAAACAAAAACAAACAAACAAACAAGAAAACAAGATACACAAAAAAGAAAAGAATAAAAGAGAAAAAAAAAAGAGAGAAAAAAAAACAGATTAAAAATACCTAATCAGAAAAAAAGGAACAAAAACACAACACACACATACTGGCATATTATAACACTGTGTTTCTTGAGAAGGGGGAAGAATCACCAATACTGTGTTTCATGGAAGCTCTGTTCTCTCATACATGTGTTGTAGTGAAAGAGTTAAATGCATCACTTAATAGTCAGTCAGTTTGTCAGTCGGTAAATCAGTCTATCAGTCAGGCAGGAAGTCAATAATTCAGTGTATCAGTCAGTCAGGAAGTCAGTCTATCATTCTATCAGTTAGTCAGTTGGTAAATCAGTTTATTAGTCAGGCAGGAAGTAAGTAAATCAGTAAATAAGTCAGGAAGTCAGTTTATCATTCTATCAGTCAGTCAGTCAGTCTAAAATTCTATCAGTATCAGTCAGTCTTCGTCACCCATCAGTCAGTCAGTCTATCATTCCATCAGTCAATCAGTCACCTTCAGTCAGTCAGTCTATTATTCCATCAGTCTATCAGTCACCCATCAGTCAGTCACTCTATTATTCCATCAGTCTATCAGTTTATCAGTCAGTCAGTCTATCATTCCATCAGTCTATGTCAGTCTTAGTCAGTCTATCAGCTCATTATTTCTCGGCAAAAGCTTGGTCACAGAAGGAGGCCAGCTTGATGTCCTTGAGAGAGAGCCCCCCGCAGTCATGGGTGGACCAGGTCACCTCCACCCTGTTGTACACGTTGTTCCACTCCGGGTGGTGGTCGTTCTTCTCACTCTGCAGGGCCACGCGACTCATCCACCCCCACGCCTGCAAGGAAATGGATAAAAATAGGAATAAATGAAGGATGATTAGAAAAAAAAGTGACAAATGAAGGATAATTAGCCAGGAAAAAGATAAATAAGAAGACTACAGGATACCCAGGGATAAAAGCAATTAAAAACAAACAAAAAGGGTAAAAAACAAGAAGAATAAAGGACATCAAGCAAATAAAAACAATTAAAAACAAACAAAAAGGATAAAAAAACAAGAAAAGGATAAAAACAAGAAAGTAAAGGGTACATAATAATAAAAAATAATTGACAACAAATAAAAAGGATAAAAATAAGAAAAAAAAAAAAAAAAAAAAAAAAAAAAAAAAAAAAAAAAAAAAAAAAACACAAAGAATAAAAAAAATAAATAAATAAATAAATAAAAAAGAATACCCAGAAATAAAACAAAATACAACAAACGAACAAAAAACAAGAAAAACAACGAGAAAACAAGATGTAACAAAATAATTAACGTCCAGCTCACCTGAATGAAGTCTTTGAAGTTGAAGGTTTTAACAATCGCATCTCTCCCCTGTACCATCACCCACCCCGAGGCCAGCAGGGGCGCCAACTCACTCCCACGCTGCTCCTCAGTCAGCTTCTATGGGTAAAGGGGAAGATGGTTGAACTGTTGGGTTGGTACTACTGTTTGTTGGCTTGTTTGTATGTATGTGTGTGTGTACGTCTGTGTAAGGGATGGGTTATTATATTTTTGTTTTTGTTTTTGTTTTTAAGGAGTAGTACGGAAGTTATGTGTGTGTGTGTGTGTGTGTGTGTGTGTGTGTGTGTGTGTGTGTGTGTGTGTGTGTGTAGAACGGATGAGTTAATTATTATTCTTTAAGGAGATAGATAAATTATGTTACACCTACTGTCTGTTTGTCTGTCTGTCTGTCTGTGTGAAGTGATGAAGTGATGTGACTGTCATTGTTTATATTGACATGAAAAGATAGAAGATTCATGTCACCACTGTCGAGAGAGA
>CM035191.1:15976572-15987970 GCA_020233015.1 Callinectes sapidus
GAGAGAGAGAGAGAGAGAGAGAGTTCTATCTATCTCTCTATCTCTATCTGAAACAGCTGATCAACACTCATTTTCTCTCATTCTCCCTCACGTTTTCTCTTTCACTGGCCTATTTTGAAGGGAAACTTACTCAAACCACCTTTTCTATACATTATTTGACGCATTTCTTCCTATCTCACTATTCCCAACTAACAACTGCACTGTGGGTAGATTAAAAGTACTAATTCACTCTTCTACTGACCAATTGCAAAAGAAACACGAGAAAAAATAAAGATATGAGCATTTTTTGGGATAATTTAAGTAATCAGTATGAAGAATATTGATTAAACACACACACACACTCTCTCTCTCTCTCTCTCTCTCTCTCTCTCTCTCTCTCTCTCTCTCTCTCTCTCAGTTACTTACCATTGTTCGTTGTTTATGTAGAAGTGAGCGGTGAGAGTTTAGGAAGGTGTGGCACAGTGGGAGAGAGGGAGAGGGAGAGGGAGAGAGTAGAGACAGCCAGACAGCCTTTGCCTCCTCCGCTCACCACAGCAACAGGTCCACTGAGGGAGAGAGAGAGAGGAGGGAAGGAGGGAGAGAAGGGAGAGGGAGAGGAGAGGGAGAGGGTGGCCAAGTGGGCTTTTCCAGTGACTTTCCTCCCTCCCTCTCTTCCTCCCTTCCTCCCTTCCTTCCTTCTTTCCTTCTCGTCCTCAGTTTCTTCCTCTCTCCTCTTCCTCTTCTTCGTTTTGTTCTGTTTCTCTCTCCTCTTCCTCCTCCTCTTTTTCTTCCTTCCCTCATTCTCTTTTCTTCATTTCTTCTTTTTTCCATCATTCTTTCCTTCCCTCCTCTCCTCTCATTCACTGTTTGCCTCCTCCTCCTCCTCCTCCTCCTCCTCCTCCTCCTTCTTCTTCTTCCTCTTCTTCCTCCTTCTTTCCTCACTTGTCATTCCTCCCTCTCCTTCCATCCTCCAAACTCTGTCCACATCCTCTTCTCTCCTCCTCCTCTTCCTCTTTTTCTTCCGTCTTTCCTCCTCCTTCCTATTCTTCAATATTCTTTCATTCTTCTTTGTCTTCCTTTTCTTTTTCTCTTACTCTTCTCCACTTTTTCTTTCCTCCTCTTCTTCCTTCTTGTAAATAGTTAGAAGTGGTTACCAAGCGGCCTTGAAAGGGCCAAAAGGTCTGTTGCTGCTTGGGTCTGCTTTGTATTCCTCCTCCTCCTCCTCTCTCACTTCCTCCTCATTCTCTCCTCTCCTCTCCTCTTCTTCCTCCCTTCCTTCCCTCCTTTCCTTCCTTCATTGGTCAGTTGCCAGAGAGAGAGAATTACCCTTAGGCAGAAAGAATATTTTGTCCTTATCTCGTATTCCTCTCTCTCTCTCTCTCTCTCTCTCTCTCTCTCTCTCTCTCTCTCTCTCTCTCTCTCTCGAAAAAGAACGTAGCATGGTAGATATAAGAATGACTAATTTACACGAAAAATTACTCTTGTCTTCCTATTTATTCATTTTTACCTATTTATTTGTTTTTCCTTTGTGTTCTATAGCGTTTGTCAATTTCCTATCCCTCAAGATCAAGATTATTTTTGTATTATTTTCTCTCGTTCATTCCCGGCCTGGCCATACTCCAAAACACATCACTTTTAACCCTTATTTATACTCTCTCCTCCCTTAATTAACCCTTACAGATGCGGTGACACGAAGATTAACCCTTTATCTCCTAATTAACACCCTAAAAACATGTATAATTAATTGAGAAGCTTGAGAAAATAAGAGGAGAAGAGGGAAGGGTGAATCTCTCTCCCTCTCTCTCTCTCTCCCTTGTTATGATTTTAAGACACGTGGTAAACTGGGGCGTGTGTGGGCGTGCGCGGGCGTGCTGGGGCGTGTCGAGGTCATCCCAGGTCACGCCCACACCTCGCCTTCTTTCCTGGTGGTGTGCTGGGTTAAGAGGTTAGTGATTAGGTTAGGTTGAAAGGTTCTCTCTCTCTCTCTCTCTCTCTCTCTCTCTCTCTCTCTCTCTCTCTCTCTCTCTCTCTCTCTCTCTCTCTCTCTCTCTCTCTCCACACCGAAAATAGTTATATTAGGTTAGGTTAGGTTAGTTTGGGTTTAGTGCAGAGAAAAGGAAATAAAAGCATTACATTACATTAAAAAAAAAACATTACATTACATTTAAAAAAAAAAAACATTACATTACATTAAGAAAAAAACATTACAAAAATCTTGCCGTTATTTATCATCTAAGACGAAAACGGAAAAATATACCACAGGAAATTACAAAGAAGCTTACCATTACAGGAGTCAGCAGCAGCAGCGGCGGCAGCGGTGGTGGTGGTGGTGGTGTTGGTGGTGGTGTTTTGAGACATGGAGCAACACCAACGCAACACCTGCAGGCCGACCTCCTCTCCTCCACCGCCTTCACTTGGAGCAGGAGGAGGAGGAGGAGGAGGAGGGAGGAAGAACTGGGATTTCTCTCTTCCTTATACTCTTCCTTCTCCACAGATAGCAGCACTGGGAGGTAAATAAAAACTTGAATATAATAAGAGAATGATGCAATACAATACACTATCACAAAAAAAATACAATCTTACAATACAATAATCTCTCTCTCTCTCTCTCTCTCTCTCTCTCTCTCTCTCTCTCTCTCTCGCTCTCTCTCTCTCTCTGTGTCCCAGCTGTAGAGGGGAGGATGAGGTGAAGGACGATGAGGCGCAGCAGCTGGTACAGATGGTGGCTATGGGAATGAACAGTAAAGATGAACATTCTGGGGTCAAGGTAAGTCCTCTCATGCCCTTACTAAACCATCCTCCTCAGCACATCCTTATAAACTTACTTAAACACAACTTAACCTAATCTAACTTAAGTGACGAGGGATTCTTTGGTAATTTTTTTCTTAGATGAGTTTCTAGGCTTAAAATCCATCTTAAATACACACTTATACTTTCCCTCCATTACTGACACTCTTTCCTCGTTCCGCAGCAAATGAATGTGGGAGAGGCAATGATATACAAACTATTACAACTTCTCCATAAATAAATAAAAACTGATCAGAACGCACCTCTAAAAATGAAAGGATAAAATACACACTTATATATATACTTTCCCTCCTTCACTGACACCCACTAACCATGCCGCAGTAAATCAACATACAAACTACAACTCCTCCCTAAAAAGAATCAATAAAAACACACCTTTAAACACAAAAATCAAATACTCATACACAAAGACACCTAAAAATAAAAATAAAATACACACTTATACTTCCCCTTCCATCACTGACACACATTTCCCCGTTCCGCAGCAAATAAACGTGGACGAGGCCGTGATCTACGAGTTGGGGCGGCTCTTTGACATCCCGAAGGAGAGGGCAGTCAGGATGGTGCAGGCCGAGAACTTCCTGCTGGTGTCAGACAAAGCAATCCTCAAAACGCTGTACTTCCTGAAGGATAACCAGGTGTCGTCAGAGCAGCTCCAGCGCATCCCCTGGCTCATGCTGCAGTCCCCTGGTGAGTGGGGTGGTGGTGGTGGTGGTGGTGGTGGTGAAAAGGGAAGAATAATTGAAATACTGAGAAAAAATGAGTGAGAGAAAGTGTAAAGAGTGAAAAATTTTGTGTAATGATGACTTAACGAGATTATAATATTCTCTCTCTCTCTCTCTAAAATTTTGTGTAATGATGACTTAACGAGATTATAATACACTCTCCCTCTCCCTCTCTCTTTCCTTCAGATGAGCTCCAGAAGAAATTTGACAAGGTGCAGGGGGCCCATCTGTTCCTGAGCCTGACTGACGGCCTTGGCTTCTCCTACTTCCCCCTGCAGACCATTCAGAAGCTGCAGCAGAGGTTTGCCAGGGAGTCACACCACTTCCCTCACCACCCCAACCGAGTCTACTACCTGGCCCATAGACTGCAGGTGTGTGAGAGAGAGAGAGAGAGAGAGAGTTTTGTGATGGTTGATAATAGTTTGACTTACATTTTATTTCTGTCTAACCTAATCTAATGTAACTTAACTTAATCTAACCTTACCTTACTCTACTACTACTACTGCTACTACTACTACTACTACTACTATTACTACTACTACTACTACTACTACTACTACTATTCCAGATGCCAGTTCCTATGGTGAGCGAGAAGGTGGTCAAGCCAAAACAAGTCCTTTCCATCAGCATCAACAAAATCAACACCATTCTTGATATTTTTCACAGTATGTATGGATATGGTTGTTGTTGTTCTTGTTTTTTTTTTTTTTTCTTTTTTTTTCTTTTTCTCTTTCTTTTTGTACTGTTGTTATGCTTCATTATTTTTTTATCTATCTGTTCTTGTTTTGGTTCTTTCTCTACCTCTTCTGCTTTTATCTCTGCTTTCTCTCTCTTTGTAGACTTTTTTATTCTTTCTTTTTTTAATCTACCTGTTCTTCTTCTTCTTCTTCTTCTTCTCATTCCTTGTTCTTATTCTTCTATCTCTTTTTCTCACATTAGAATATCAAAACACAAAAACAAGAAGAAACAAAAAATAGAACCATAACATTCCCAAACACACACACACACACACACACACACACACACAAACTAACCTAACCTAACCTAACGTAACACCCCCCAGAGTACAACGTGCCGATGGAGAGTGTGTTGTCGGACCTGTGGGTGTTCTGTCACAACCTTGAGACAATAGAGGAGCGGTTGAGGCAGGCCACTGAGGCAGGCTGTCCCAACCCCAAGCCCTGGATATGCCACGCTGCTCTGCCTGTATTTGAGAGGTAAGCAGCAGGAGGAGGAGGAGGAGGAGGAGAAGGAGGAGGAGGAGGAGGAGGAAGAGGAGGAGTAGAAGATAAATATAGTTAGAGGAGATGGAAAAGGTATTAGAGAGAGAAAGAAGAAGAGGAGTAGGAGAAGAATATAAGGAGAGGAGATGGAAAAGGTATTAGAGAGAGAAAGAGAAGGAGGAAGAGGAAAAGAGACATATAAGAAGAGGAGGAGGAAAATGAAGTATTAGAGAGAGGAAGAGAAGAAATTTTAGGAGGAGGAGAAGGAGGAGAAGGAATACATGAGGAAGAGGAGAAGATAAATATAGGGAGAGGAGGAGGAGGAGGAAGAGCATAAGGAGGGGATGTAGAGAAGATAATTGGAGGAGAAAAAACATTAGAAAGACACAGTAGAAGAGAAGGAAAGAGATAGCAAAGTAGAGAGAGAGAGAGAGAAGAAGAAAGAGGAAGGAAAAACAATAAAAATAAACAGAAGAAAAAGAAAAAAACATAGAAAGAAAAGAAACACCATTACTATCACCACCACCACCATCACCACCATTCCCTCAGATACCTAGACCGAGTGAAGTCCAGATGGCAGGTGTTGGGGGAGCAGGGCACGCTGGACACCTACCTGAGTGAGCGGCTGGCCTGCTCCCCCCTGGAGGTGCAGGCCGCCTTCAGACGTAATGAGGGGCTTGCTAACATTCACGTCGGGCACATGAAGACCAAACTTGACCTGATCCTGGACGCTGGCTTCACTACGGAGGATGTGAGGTGAGGTGTGGGGTGGTTAGGTTAGGTTAGGTTAGGTTAGGGTAGGTGTGGGTGTTAGAATTGGGGGTACGTGTGTGTTTGTGTGCGTGTGTGTGCTTTTGTTTGGTTGTAAAATGTGTGTGTGTGTGTGCATTTGGTTGTAATTTTGTGTGTGTGTGTTTGGTTGTAAAAAGTGTGTGTGTGTGTGTGTTAGTTAAGATTATTCTGTTATTTTTTTGTTTGGTAGTGTGGGAGGAAGGAAAGGATTGTATGAAAAGATTAGATCAGGTTAAAAGAAAAAAATGTGTGTAGTTTTTAGTGTAAAGTAATGAAGAAATGTGACAGATTGTATAGGAAGTAATATGAATAATGAGAGGGAGAGAGGGAAGGTGTGTGTGTGTGTGTGTGTGTCTATCATACCTCATAAACTAACATTCCTTCCATCCAATCACCATTTATATCTCCCTAATAAATAAAAAAGAAAAACTATCTATCCATCCATCAATAAACATGTACTTATATTCCCTTACAATATAAAAACACACAATAAACCCTCTTTTTCACCCTCTGTGTATCTTTGTATCTCCCTCCATCTCCCTCTCTCTCACCCTCTCTCTCTCTCCCCACACACAGAAGCTGCATGAGGGTCCTGCAGTACTCCATCAACAGAACAAGGAACAGGATAGAGGAGATGAAGAGCCTCGGACTGCACCACTTCTCTATCAGTGCCCTTTACAAACCACCCAAAACGTACGCCAACATTGTGCGCCAGGTGAAGAGACTCAAGCTGAAGGAGGAGAAGGAGAGAGAGGAGAGAGAGGGAGAGGAGGGACAGTGAAAGGAAAGGAGGTAGAAGAGAGAGAGAGAGAGAGGAAAAGGACGGGTGAAGGAAAGAAGTATTGTAAGAAAGATAAAAAGAGAGAAAAATTGTACATACTTTTCTAAATTAATGAAGAAATGTGAAAGATTGTCAAGGAAAATTATAGAAACTGAATGATATTACACACAGTTCTCAGTACAAGTTGTTTTTCATCCTTCCTTTACTGCTAAACTATCAGGGAAATATACAAGTTACATTGATTCATCTTATTCCATCCCTTCAATACTGGGACACATTTCTACCTTGAGTTTTGGTTGTGATTAGATGCTTTTATTGACATTAGGAAGGGTCTATGGAGGTCAGAAGATTAATGGCCAGAGTCTGTATTATCTTAATCCCCACATGAGTTTCTGAAGCTGTAGGAAATCAATTAACAATAAGCTGAATAAATATGAAAAAGCATCCCAGTACTGAAAGGGTTGACTACAAATAAAGTTAACATTTAGTTCATTACTCAAATATAACAGTTTTTCATGCATTTCTTCCTTATTTATCAGTTACATTCATTTTCCGGTAACATAAAAGGTATTGCAAATTCTATTAACTCATTTAACTATCCTCAAAAACAAATTAAGTTCACATTTAATTCATTACTCAAATATCATCATTTTTAGTGCATTTATTCCTAGTTTATCAGCTACTTTCGTGTATCATGAAATCTGTTGCAAATTAGCTAATACACATTGAAATACATATCTAAATATTATATATATTGATTAGTTCACATTAAGATACCATATATTTACTACTCAGCCTTCTACAACCATCTATTCTAACTCAATACCTGCAGATCATTCTTTCCCCTTCCCCTTTTTTCTTCTTTTTTCTTCCTTCCTTAAAAGATAGAAAACTGAATACTTTTCCTCTCTTTATACTCTTCAATACCTACAACACTTATTTTTTTCTGTAACCTTTCTTCCTTAAAAAGAAAGAATAATAATCCTTTGTTTTCAGTTTTCCTTTGGTATTTTATGTTCCCTTTACTGTTTTTTTCTTTTTTCGTTTCATTTCCTCCGTTTTAATTTCCGTTTTTTGTCTTTTTATTCTCCTTCCTGTCTTTCCCGTACATTTTCATCTATTTACGGTTCTGTATTCAATGTCCTCTTTCACTCTTGGTTGACTGGCTACCCGCAGGACGGTTCACTGGTGGCTGAGAACTGAAGAGCAATGACCAGGTAGGACAAGACCAGACTGCACACCTGGGAACAGCAGGGACAGGAGGGGTTATGCTACGCTACTAATGACGTGAACTTGTTAGAGGAATGAAGAGAAAATTACAACATGCATAAGAGAAGGAATGTATGAAAACTTGACCCCTTTAGTACTGGGACATATTTTTACGTTTTTTGGGGATGTGGTTAGATGATTTTGTTGGTATTAGGAAGGGTCTATGGAGGTCAGATGATTAATGGCTAGAGTTTGTACTATTTTAATTCCCTACATGAGTTTCTGAAGCTGTAGAAAATAAATAGTAAGCAGAATTGATATAAAAACATGTCCCAGTACTGAATGAGTTAAAAGAGTAAGGGTAACTAAGTAAGAAACGAGCAAAAAAAATGAATGAATGAAAAGAAAGATATAATAAATGCGTAGAAGAGTGAATGAATTAAGTTAAAGGAGTAATGGTAACTTGTAATAGAATGAATGAATGAATGAAGTGAGGGAATTACACACACACACACACACACACACACACACACACACACACACAAGGGACTTACCGCAGTGATACATCCACCCCCAAGGTTAAAGAGTAGCGTGATGCGAACCTGCAGGGAGTGATCCAGCGCCTCAGCCACCTTCCCAGCCTACAGAGGACACCACAAAGGTCACACACACACACACACACACACACACACACACACACACACACACACACACACACATCACTCCATTTAACAACTAATTCCATCTCTGTCTCTTTCTATTCTTTTTATTTAACTTAATCAAACTTGGACATGTTATTTCTTGTTAGATCTTAATTACTGACCCTGAGAACTTTGCTGTAATCAAGAGGTTCTCGTGTACAGAGAGATAGATAGATAGATAGATAAATAGAAAGACAGGTAGAGAAATAGATAGATAGGTTGGTAGATAGATAGATAGATGGATAGATAGATAGATAGATAGACAGGCCAAGAGGAACTAAAAAGAAAAGAAAGCGCAGATGGGCCGAGTATCGCACTGCGCCGCTCACCACAGGCACGGCCGCCACGTCGGGATGCAGCACCAGCCGCCGAAACACTCCAGCACACCAGTGACGCTGCAACAAGTCACCACCATTAGCATCAACACCATTACTGTCAGGAGCCACGCATCAGCCTCCCTCCCCCCCCGTTAGTGAGTACCTCCCTCCCCCCCCAGCCTCATCTAAGTATGTCATCATTGTCAACATTACTGTCACCACCACCACCACCCACTGGTTCTCTCTCCCCTCCCCTTCCCCCGTCGTCTGAAGGAGTGGCTGAGTGGGGGAGGGGGGGAGGGGGGGAGTGGCGGCGCCTCACCTCCTTCATGAGGTGCTCCACCGCCATGTTGATCGCCAGGAGCGTGGTGAAGATGAGCACGGTGAGGGTGAGGTTGTAGTCCACCTTGTCTTCCCTGAGCCTCACCAGCAGCAGGTACACGGAGAAGGTGAAGAATGGCGTACCACAGGCCAGCCACAGCAGCACCACGCCGCCCAGGTACCGCAACATACAGGCCAGCACCTCCTCTCCCTGCACCAGCGTGATGTGGGCGCGGCGCAGGAAGAGTGGCAGGGCGAGGGTCTTGAAGGGCGTGGCGGCACGACAGGGCAGGGACTGCGTGCCCTCAGCTCGCACCTCAGCCAGCAGCTCCTCCCAGTGCGGGGGCAGCGTGGCGCGGGTGGCGGCCTGCAGCTCCAGGAAGATGCGGGTGAGCATCAGCACCACGCCAGGCAGCGAGGCGAAGCTCAGCACCCAAAATACAATATCCAGCAGCGGCGTCAGCCACCACCCGCCGCTGAACACGCCCACCAGGAAGGCCGCGCTGAACTGCGACAGGCAGAACAGGAAGTACACGGCGCAGGCCAACACGAAGCTCTGCGTGAAGGCGTTGTATCTCAAAGGCGGCGTCGGGGAGAGGGTGGCCGCCATCCTCCTGAGGGCAGTGAGCTCCTGCACGAGGCGCGGCAGGCGGGGACTGCAGACCAGCACCACCACGCTGGCCAGGGTGAAGGCTGTCTGGGAGCCCATCCTCAGCGTCACGTTCCCCATCTTGGTGGCGATGTTGTCCCCTGCCACCCCGCCGCTGTTCTCCGGCACCGCCAGGTACGTGGCCACCTGCACCGCCACCACCACCACCAGGCGCACCACACACCACACGGCGGGCACCCACCCCACCCGGCACGCGCCCTCCGGGGACACCACCACATAGGGACACAAACCCATCACCTGCAGCCACTTCAGCTCCATCACCTCGCCCCCCATGCCCGCCATGCCCGCCATGCCCCCCATGCCCGCCATGCCCGCCAAGCTTCCTGCCTCTGCACCCCGCGCCCCGCGCTCTTCACCTCTCCACCGTCGATTCCACGCCTTTGCCACACCTCTGCTGAGCTCCACCGCCTCTCAGTACCGCCGCCGCCGCCGTGACGGAGCAATGAAGCAAACATCACACATTGAGGGAAGCAGCGCAGGTCATGGCAGTGACAGTGACAAATATGAGCCACACTTACCAAGGCACTGAGGCGTCAGGAATATTCCAGCGGTGTATTGACGAGGCAGGGAGAGGCGCCGCCAGACCACTGTGTGAGTGTTTGGAGAGATGTCACCACCCCTACCTCGCCAGGCCGGACTCCTGCCTCGGCTGGGAGGGAGCGGTGGGGTGGGGAGAGGGGGGGGAGGGCAAGCAGCGACGGCCATCCATCACTGACTTATAGTGGTCACCAATACACCGTGCACTCCATTACCCCCCCCGGTGTGGTGGTGGTGGTGGTGGTGGCGGTGGTGGCGGTGGTGGTGGTGGTGGCTCAATGGAAAATAGGCACCATTGAAAAGTCATTACACACACACACACACACACACACACACACACAGTTAGCAATATTGACAATGCAAACGAGATAAATTCTGAAACCACCACCACCACCACCACCATTACCACCACCACCACCACCACCACCACTATCATCCTTCTTAACCATCCACTAGAACCGTAAAAAAACACCCTTTAAAACCCACATAACTTCCCCAACACTATTTCCAAAGGCCACAGACATGATTACTCCCTCCCCCCACCACCACCACCACCACCACCACCACCATGAACACCCACTGCCCCGCTGAAGGTTATGCAATGGACCACCACCAGCGCCTCTGTCCCTCAAACACTCCTACTGACTATTGACACTCAGCAGACCAGCTCGTGTCAGGAGTACCGCACACTGACATAATAAGCCTTGGGGTGTATATATTTGCCTTTACACGTAACAAGAGTAGTGGCTTAATACAACAAAAGAAGAGTGAAGAAAAGAAAGTGTATTGGTCATTCGAGTTTTTCAAGAAAGGTCAGGAAAAGTTGATCTATATGTTTTTTTATTTTTTTACTTATTTGTGTATTTTCTTTTCCTTGATCTTATTTTTTTTTATTTGTTTTATTCTGTCTATCTGTTTAGCTTTTCTTATCTGTCTATCTACTTATTTACTTATCTTATTTCAACTATTTCTTTATTCATTATCTATTCTCTTTGTTAATCTTATTCTACCTATCTATTTTATCTATCTTACCTATCCCTTACCAATTTCCTCTTCCTCCTCCTCCTCATCATCATCATCATCCTCTTCTTCTTCTTCTTCTTCTTCTTCTTCTTCTTCTTCTTCTTCTTCTTCTTCTTCTTCTTCTTCTTCTTCCTGTTTTTCTTCTTTCTCTTTTTCATTTTTTCTTATATTTAAAGTTTTCATGTCTCTTTTTTGTGTTTTCTTCTTTTTCCTACTTTTTTTTCCTCTTATTCTTTTCCTTTCCTTGTTCTATTTCTCTCTTTTTTTTCAAGGTGGTATGAAGGGAAGGAAGACTCTCTCTCTCTCTCTCTC
>CM035191.1:16015495-16026487 GCA_020233015.1 Callinectes sapidus
GAGAGAGAGAGAGAGAGAGAGAGAGAGAGAGAGAGAGAGAGAATGGTGGTGGTGGTGTAAAAAAAAGATAATAATAAATAACACAAATGACATTAACACTCAAAAACTTCAATTTCCCCCACAGATCGTGCCCTGCCAGGGGGAGGAAGAGGAAGAGGAGGAGGAAGAGGAAGGAGAGGAGGAAGAGGAAGGAGAGAGAGGGAGCGTTTGTGGGATTGAGTAACCATCGATCGCATTCAGATAAAAATAAAGGTGAGGAGGAGGAAGAGGAGGAGGAGGAGGAGGAGAAGGAAGAGGAGGAGGAGAAGGAAGAGAAAGAAGTAGGTTCGTCACGGTACAGAAGAGGTTAAACTTTTCGTCTTTGCACATTAAACTCACGATATATCAGTCATACATATTAAAAACCTCACCATTTTCTTTAATTAACTTCAAAATCGTGTACTTTTTTTTTAAACTTTCCACACACGTATATCAAGAGTCACGTATATAAAACTTCACACACTTTGGCCATGTTATTTACTGAGTTTTATTCCCGCAGGTACTGAATGGAGACGAGAAGTGAAGTGGTGGGGAAGGAACCAGAGTTGTCAAGTTGAAATGAGACCCCTTCTGAGCGGCGTGCCCTGTGTGGTGGGGGGGAAGGAGGGAGGTGCCCGTGTGAAGGGTGGTGGGGAGGCTAGCTGGCTGCTGTGAGGAGGAGGAGGTTAGTGTGTGTTGCATTCAGTGTTTCTTTATGATTAAGTTGATTAGAACAATGTGCAGTTTATCAGTTTAGCGCCTTTAGTACTGGGACACATTTTTAATACGCGTTTTGGGTGTGATTAGACGATTGTATTGATATTAAGAAAGGTTTATTGAGGTGAGAAGATTAATGGCCAGTCTGTGCTGTTTTTTTTTTTATCCCCACATGATGTTCTCAAGTTGTATAAAATCGACAAATGATAAGCAGAATAAATATTGAAATGCATCTCCGTACTGAAGGGGTGTTTGTTTATTCTACTTGATACTTGTCGATTTTCTTCAGCTTTGGAAACTCGTGTGGGGATTAAAATAGTACATACTCTAACTATTAACCTTTTGACCTCCATAAACCCTTCCTAATATCAATAAATTAGTCTAATCACACCTAAAACTCGTAGTAAAAACGTGTCCCAGTACTGAAGAGGTTAAAGATACCAAATGAATGTATTAATATTTTCATTTCTTCAACAGGAAAGGATTCAAGCGTGTTAATAACCCCTCAAGACGACCCGCGTGAGGTGTGTGGCAGTCAGTCAGGCAGTGAGGAGCACTGGGGTGAGTGAGGCTGGTGTGCCCGTCTCTGCCTGCTGCGTGGCGTGGAGGGAGTCACTGGCGGGACACTGCCTTGAGGACTTCCCACGCCACGCAGCAGAGGCGGCAGGCGGGCACAGCAGTCTGACCCCAGTGCTCCTCTCCTCTACACTGACTGACACACACCACCCGCGGGTTTGAGGGGGAGATCACAAGCATTGAACACCAGAACATAGTGAGTGAAGATGACGACATAAGGAAGAGAGTCACAGCGAAGAAGACAACATAAGGGAGAGAGGATTTCGTTAAAGGAGAAAGGAGATTACTAAGTTAAACCAGGTAATTTCTTCTATTTTTATTCCTCTATTTCTACATCGAATCTTCTTTCTTCTTATCCTGTTTGGTTACATTTTCAGTTGTTTTTCTTCTTTATTTCCCCCTCCAGCTGACGGAGTGATAGTGGCAGGCGTCGTGGCAGTAAGTGATGCCGAGACCTTTAAGACTCTCCCCTGCACCACACCGGCCTCCATCTATTGGGCAGCTTCTTGTAGCCTCTTGGTTCCTGTGTGGGGAGAGGGGCAATGCTGGTCAAGTGGTTCAATGGTAGTGAAGGTATGTGAATAGCTGATAAGTTTCTATAGGGGGGGAAAGAGTGACAGATCTTGCAGCTTTTATGAGGTGACCTGGTGCAATACTGCACAGATGATGAGAGTAGGAAAGAAGATAATTCTGTATCTTAGGTCAGTATTCAGAAACCCTTTGCTCTCATTCACTGACTATTTTCCAATGACGCATGATTAGTGAGGTTTTCCTGTTAATTATATAGAAATCTTCCCTTACTAATGGAAAAACCCCTTATAGAACTCGCACCAATTGAAATAATAAAGATGAAGCACAGAAGTAATTAAGAATACGAGATTTACTTATTTCAAACACCATTTATAAGACATCAATACCAACCTCAGCAGATACTGACGGCTTCGTCTTCCTCAGGGCAGCTGGAAAATGTCTCCTGGTCACACAAGTCTCTTCTCAACTGACTCATCTGAGGGCTGGGAGAGGCTGAGGGTGGCTGAGGAAGAGGATGTGATGTGGATAACCTCCCTGATCAGCTCCTTGCCAGCCAAATACACCAGCTGGTCACAGTCGGCACCCAAGAAGTTATCACACAGCCTGGACACTTTCTCAAGGTTGACATCAGGGGCCAGGGCTGGACATGTACTGTTCTGTGGGGCATGGTAGGGAAGGCTTCTCAGTTTAACTCCTTCAGTATTGGGTCAGATTTTTATATTCATTTTGCTTGTTATTTGTTAATTTCTTCCCTGTTATACTAAGTAAATAAAAAAAAAAACCTTATCTTTCTACTCCCATTGTTTCCTTCCTCACCTTAGCTCTGGCTTTGAAGATTGACACTCTGCCTTCATAATCTGGCACGTCCACAAAGAGGAGAGTGTCGAACCTCCCTGGTCTGGTGACAGCTGGGTCAAGGATGTCTGGTCTTTAAGTTGCTGCAATGACGTACACGTCCTCTCTCTTGGCAAAACCGTTCATTTCAGTCAGCAGGGTGTTCACAATGGTGGTTTTGCTCCCGCCCTGTTACACGAGAGAGGGAAAAGCATATTAGTAACAGATAATAGTAATCTAGTTCTTTCTAATGCCAAACTGATTTACTGTTTTCATTCACTATAATCTTCTCAGACTTTCAATCCGAAACACACACTCATTCATACTCTCAGCCTCAATGTACAGCACCAGACACACAGCTGGCCACACACTTCCCATTTCCCAAGACCATTAAATTGAGGACTGATGGAAAACAGAGAGAGAGTAAATACAACACCAGAACTTAGACACTCTTCCCAGTTCCCATATCCAGTAAATTGAGGACTGATTGAAAACAAGGAGAGAGTAAATAGAGCATCAAGTAACATATGGCATCAATTCTCACCTGTTCTCCTTTGCTTCTGACAGGACAGAGGGAATCAAACTCGTCAAAGAAGATGACACACGGCGCAACATTTCTGGCCCTGTAGAACACTTCCCTCACCGCACACTCACTCTCTCCTTGGTACTGCAATGGTAGAGGCAAACATGAGACAGATAAAGGGAGAAAGAGCCTTGTAGAACACTTCTCTCACTGCATGTTCTCTCTCTCCTTGGTACACTTCTCTCACTATAAACTCACTCTCTCCTTAGCACTGAAATGATAAAGAATAAGAGTTCCATTTCTATCATTCCTTCATATTCTGTCCTTCTGTTGAAATAAAGAACACTAGAAACTAGAAACTTTCCCTTAATACTCTCTCTCTCTCTCTCTCTGGTGATGCAATGATAAAGACACACAGCTATTTTCTATCACTCCTTCACATTCCGTCCCACCGTCACTTACCATGTTGAGCAGCTCTGGCCTGATGACTGGCAGGAGATTCATGCCTGCCTCATTAGCCACAGCCTTGGCCAGCAGAGTCTTGCCACACCCAGGAGGTCCCCACATGAGCACACCATTGGGGCGGCTCAGTCCTAGTTCCTTGTGCAGCTTGGCGAACTTGATGGGTTCCTGGGGGTGTGGTAAGGTTAGGTGAGGTTAGCATACCCATACACCAGTCACCCCTGAATAAGAATATAAAAAACCCTCATACATTTAGCATCAACAGCCCACCCCAGCGTCACCTTCAGGGTCTTCTTCCGTGCCTCCTCAGTGGAAATTGCCATGAACACCTCCAGATCAAAGCTTCCCCGTAAATCCCAGTCAAGCTTCTCTGCTTCTCTCCTCTCTGTCATTTCTCCGAGCACCAGCACTGTTTATCCTTGTGCTTTGTCTTGAGGTCTGTCAGAATCATTTATTTATTTTAAGGAGAAAATGGCTAACAGGAAAAAAAATCAATGGTAATACAAAGCTTACTAATTTTTCCAGTCCCTTAAAATTACACATACACCTAGTGATGATGGTAACAAATGAAACAAGACATACAGGAGGACATTTAAGAAAGATTGGAAAAAGTCAATGTTCGGTGCATGACAAGAAGTTCATCTTTCCTCACACAACAGTGGAGGAAGATGTGTGGGATAGATTGAGCAAAGATATTGTTGAGGCTGACAGTATGCACACATTCAAGATTAAATTGGATAAACTTTGATATGGAGACAGGATATGAACCCTGTAGATACAACTAGGCAAATACAACTAGGTAAATACGCACACACTTACTAGCCAAACACAAAGACAACTGAGTGCAAATCCTCCTTTCTAATCCCTTGGTAGTGCCGCTGTCTTTGGGCGCCACAACATTGAGTTTCTCCAGCAGCAGGACGCAGGTGCCCATTGCAGTGGCCTGCTCAAATACCTCCGTGATGCGCTCCTCACTCTTCCCAGACACGCCGCCAACAAGCTCAGTTGCTGTCACCCTCACTACTGGTGCCTCCGATGTCTGTGTGTGTGTTTTTTATTCATATGATGTGGGTTTTTCTACAGGAATTAATGGGGTGAAGGAGATGATCTAATGGAGAGTTTTTATCTGAGTTCATCCATCTGGGAATCATTACCCCAAGTGGATGTCTAATCTCATATAAATTCTGCTTGTTGATTTTCTACAGGTTAAGAAACTCAGGTGGGGGTTAAAAATACTACAGACTCTACCCACTAATCTTCTGACCTCCATAGACCCTTCCTAACACCAATAAAATCATCTAATAAAACCCAAAACTCATAAAAATGCATCCCAATACTGAAGGGATTTAATACTGTTACTAACCTTAATCTTAGTTATACGTTAAATCTACATACACAAAGAGAGTGGTAGTTTTTAAGCATCACCAGCACTCACCCCTGCCGAAGCCTGACCAAATGTAGTCTTGCCGCTGCCAGAGGGACCCGTCACCAGGGCAGACTTGATGGGAGGCTGCAGCACACCCGGCCACATCAAGTTGCCGGCCAGGTCACAGATTTGCTGAGGAGGAAAACGGTGATTCAGTGATGCATTGCGACTTGCTACTCATTCCTGACTGCAACTTGAGGTTATATACCAGCCAGGAACGACATTCAACACCCATAAACTAACTGTGTTGTGTAGAGGATATCATACATAAATACCACCAGATATTACTTAACTTAATTCAACCTAGTATAATGTTATCTACTTATCCTATTCTAACTTAGTATAGTGGAATTTTGCCTGTCTTAACCTACCCTAACCTTGCCTAACCTAGTATTATGTAACCTAGCCTACTATAACCTAACTTATGCTATTATGATGTAACTTTACCCATCATAACCTAACTTACCCTAAAATAATATAACTTTACCTTACCTAACAAATTATAATGTAACTTTGCCTAACCTAACAATCTAACACAACCAAAACAAACCTAGCTTAACAAAACTAAGCCTATAATTAAGTAAACCTTTTCTAACTTAGCCTGATCTGAGTCCTACCTAACCTGACCTGACCTAACTAAGCCCAATCCCAATCTCACCTAACCTGACCTGACCCAATTTATATACTGTGTTAATACACATCTTGTCATCACCCTATATGTATATTTCCTCATTCCTCACCATTCATTCATCAGGTTGCTGCACGGGTTTCTCTCCCCAATGTAACACCCGCAAACACAAAACAAACACTGCAACACGGAATATCCCAAAAAACACTGAATTAAATGCGATATGATGTGCCCCGAGGAGCACATCATATCGCATAAAACAGACACACCTCTGTTAATACTACACATGTTGTAGGGGGATAAGACATGAAAGTGTAAACATCCTGCAAGTCCATGCACACACACATGGCGTACATACCAGAAAATACCTCAATATACCCGGAAAAATTGCTTCACAATGCTAGATATGGAGCGAGCCAATATAACAGTATCACAGCAACACACACACACACACACACACACACACACACACACTCACACTCACACACACACACACACACACACACACACACACAGTAAACATGCAGTAATTCATGCTAAAAGGACGATAAGAATCAAGAAGAAGAGGCAGCAGGAATGCGCCCGCCATTATGACGTCACGGCTGATGACGTCACAGCCTGGCCCCGTGCTCTATGTTGACTGTCTATATTTACGTACGTAGTTTAGGGGAGACCATTTTAAAAATGACCTGTCGAAAAAACGCTTTCAGACTAATAAAACAGACATTTTCCGGCTGGATAAATACTCTAACGAATTCCCAAAGCATAAATAAACTCCAAACAACACTAATTGCAAAGAATTTCCACTAGAAAAAAGTAATTTATAAAAATATGACCCTTTTTAAAACTCATTAAATACTCACTCAGTACCACTTCAAAGGAACCAAAAACCACTTCAAAGTTCTTGAGTAATTCCGTCTAACTATTCTTAACACTTGAGAGTGATCTAGAGGCAGAAATAATTCATTTACAGGCTGATAAATAAATAATTAATGCAACCTTAAACACCGCTAGCAAACACTTTTACACTCCACTGATTTCACTGAGCTTTACGCACAAAACATGGTTTGATATGGACTATCTTTGGCAATTAATAAGAACTTGATAATGCCTCAAATAAAGAATGGTCTTGGGCGTTCCAATAATTTTGGCGCCAAAAGCCGCCCTTATTTACGATCATAATAACGCCAACTACAGCTATCTCCAGCCCACACACGCATGGCAGACATTCAAAGCAGCATACAGTACTCATTGAAAGCATTAAATCTTACTGTTGAGCCCAAATAAATAGTCCAGGCATAAATGAATATATCCTTAAATATGAGCCCGCTAGCGGGCGGCCGCGGGCGGCGGCGGCGGCCCGGGGTTGGCTCCCGAACCCCCCTCATATCTCACTTAAACCTTCACAAAACCTAAACTTTACCACGAAAACTATGTCTGAAGGGCTAACATGAAAGCTTAGTAGGATGGCTGCATACTGTGGCAAGATGAGCCTATAATAATAAGAGATAAGGCTGAAAATGACCGATGAAATGAGATGGCGCCGGGGTCAGTGGTGGTGGGTTACGCCTCCCATGTAGGGGTGACTGCCTTAAATAAACACTGGCACAGTGAGGCTTGTCACAGCGCTTGTATTCACCTTGATAACGTAGTCCAGCAGCCCCTGTGATTCCATCTTGCGGCTCTAGTCCAGTATTAAGATAACTTGAACACTGAATAAGCAGCACAGTCTCCTTATTCTGTCCTTATATCGTTCAATCCCGCTTGTCATTTCCTCTCGAGGGTTTGGCAAGTAAAATTCGTCTTAATAATATGTCACTAGAATGGTCAGACATTTCAAATCCCGTGGTCGTTCAACTGGAGGCTTTTCAATAGGATAAGACCTTTTAACCCGTTCACACCTTCATCTCACAATGCACTGAATCAAGGACTCGCCAGACAGCTGCGCCGGTGTGGCCCCTCCCACCCTTACCTGCTGACGTGTGGCAGGAACACAGACGTCACGGCCTGGAACGACCAGTAGTCCTATCTTGCCAATTTGCTATTCACACAGTATATGCGCTAAGAAATCAAGTAGGTGATGCAACCAATACAGATGAACAATGGAACAATAAATATAAAACACCATAAACGTCAAAGGAAAAGTAATTCACGAAATAACAGCGAACAAGGCTAGTCGGTAAGGGAGAGGACGGAGGGGCCGGGGGTTCCATGGCTGCTGCAGGGGTGTGGGGGAGGGGCCGGCGGGGTGCTGGTGTGCTAGGCTGGGGCGGGTTGCACCTTGCCTCCTTTGCAACTCGAATAAGACATGGCTCAAAAAAGACAAACGATGCACACCACCTGGGTTATTAAGCCCCAGTGACTTCCTCTCACTATGATTCGCTTCCTCACCCACCTATTCTCTGTTCTTCCTTTTATCCCCAATTCCCAGTTTCAAGCATTTTGGTATTATATATATATATATATATATATATATATATATATATATATATATATATATATATATATATATATATATATATATAATAATAATAAGACAATCGACACACAGCACTGACCTACGTGACGCCACAGTGGTGTGGGATGAACGCACTCGATTTTCGCCCATAAGGAGTGCTGGAATAAGGAACACAATACGCAACAGCGGTTGGGGTGTACGGCACAGTGAAGGAACACAAGCCACAGTCCACTGGTCCACCACTGGTTTAGGCCACACTGATGAGGGTCCGATGAGGGACGAATGCACTCTTTTCAACCATAAGGACTGCTGGGATAGGGATGGAACACAACCCACAACACAGTGGTTCGCAGTGTAGATATGCCACAGTGGTGTGGGTCGTCGAATGCACTCACTTAAAACTCCTATGGAGTGTCGGGATAAGGGAAAAATCCGCCTCAGTGCGGTGGGTAGCCCAGCGTGGTGAAAGGGTGGGACCACGTGGCGGGGACGTCTTGTTGTTGTGGGTGGATCGTGGTGGTGGTGGTGGTGGTGGTAGTAGTGGCAGGGGCAGGCGACGTGCCAAAACATGATGCGCACTGGGTACCGCGGCGCATCATAGCGCTAGGCTTGGCGCTATTTTCAAAATTCAGTCGTGGTGGCGCCTCCCTCTAACTGGGGCTTTCGCGCTGATTAATTTTTTTGATGGTATAGGGTAACTCGGGCTAATTGTATACACACACACACACACACACACACACACACACACACACACAGAGAGAGAGAGAGAGAGAGAGAGAGAGAGAGAGAGAGAGAGAGAGAGAGAGAGAGAGAGAGAGAGAGAGAGAGAGAGAGAGAGAGAATCCTGCACTCAGCCAGAGCCTAAATGTTCTTCAGTGATGCCAATGACTATACACCATACCCTTCAGGTGTTGCAGCTACTGGTAGAAATGCCCCACAAACAAATTCAGCAAATTCAAAGTACTTATTAACCAGACAGACGGACAGACACAGCATACACTACTCCATCCCCACAGCAAACCCACGGCATTTATTATTCATTCCCTCCTCTTCCACATCTCTCACATCTTTTACTCAAACTGGTGCTATGCTTACCTCCTCCACGTGCCCTCTCCACCAGTTTCTTGAGGTCTCCAGCCACATAGCCTGGGGTGCGGTAGGCAATCTCCTCAAAGCTCCCGCCCTATATGAGTCTTGAGTTCTCTGTCATTCCAGGCTGTTGTCCCGAGGTGAGCCCTGAAACGTAAGAAAGGTTATATCAAAGTTTTCCTATACAAAACTCCTTACAATTTACATTTAACCTCCTTCAGTACTGGGACGCATTTTCATATTTATTCTGCTTATTATTTGTTGATTTTCTACAGCTACAGAAACACATGTGGGGATTCAAATAGTACAGACTCTGGCCATTAATCTTCTGACCTCCGTAGATCCTTTCTAATACCAATAAAAACTTTTAATCACACTAAAAACTCGTCGTATAAATGCGTCTCAGTACTGAAGGGGTTAAGACATAGTTAATCATGTTAGCTGCCTTGGAGTACATCTCCCTAAATACAACGTGAAACTCCTCGTTTGTTTTCTTCTATTCCCGCATTATCAAGAATTATCACCATTTCTTGATGTATTACTATTTCTACTCCCGCATCCACCCCTCAAAAAAGGTAATCAAATGAAACGGAATAGATAAAAACAAATATATATATCCTGACCAACAATCCATCACGTCCACTCCCTAAATTCCCAGTTATAGAACATCTGCCCTTAACTAACTGTGTCTCATCTGTCTACCTAACTAAAAGGGAACATCTAATTTACCTTCTGTCTAGCCTAACTCCTCTCGTGTTTTCTGTCTATCTCTTTCCTTGCAACCCAGCGGTGTGTGGCAACTGGAACTGGCTGGCTCTGAGGGGGAGGTGTTAAGGGGGGGTGGGGGAGTGCCACAGTGCCACCGCCAGCCAGCCAGCCTTTCCAGTAGTCCAGTGAAAGGCAACGGAGAAGGGTCACTCGCTTTCTATCTGGGGTCAAGTTAGGTTGGGTTACCGTCAAGTTAGCGTCGCTCTCACCCGTGTCAACCTTCCGTGTGACCTGTATTGAACGTGTAGTGTGCGTGTGTGCGTGCGTGTGTTCGTGCGTGTGTGCGTGTGTCCGTGTGTGTGTTTGTCTCGTTTTTTTTTTTTCTTTCTTACGTTTTAGTTTGTTTGTTGAAGGTCCTATTTTTTTCTTTCCCTTCTTTCCCCTCTCTCTCTCTCTCCCTCTCCCTCTCCCTCTCTCTCCTTGTCTAAAGTAAATACACGTGCGTTCCCTGTATTCTCTCTCTCTCTCTCTCTCTCTCTCTCTCTCTCTCTCTCTCTCTCTCTCTCTCTCTCTCTCTCTCGTGGAATAAAAGAAAATAGAAGGAAAAAAAAACTATCTCTCTGTATTTATATATTTGGGTGACCGTAAGTAAGAAAGAAAAAGAGGAAGAGGAAGAGGAAAAGTAAGAAGAGGAGGAGGAGGAAGAAGAAGAGGAGGAAGGGAAAGAAGAAGCGAAGGAAAAGGAAAAAGCGAAGGAAAAGGAAGAAGCGAAGTAAGAGGAAGAAGAAGCGAAGGAAGAGGAAGAAACAGCGAAGTAAGAGGAAGAGGAAGCGAAGGAAGAGGAAGAGGAGGAAGAGGAAGAGGAGAGAGAGGTGTTGTCGATAAGAAGTTGCGTGTTATGGTCATATATTGCCTGTGAGAAGCGGGGATATGTGATGTGCGTGAGCGTGCGTGCGTGTGCGTGTGCGTGCGCGCCGGCCCTACGAGAAGGATGAGGATCAGCTGATGTAAGGTACGTGTGT
>CM035191.1:16026587-16041510 GCA_020233015.1 Callinectes sapidus
CGGTGGTGGTGGCGGTGGTGGTGGTGGTGGTGGTGGTGGTGGCTCAATGGAAAATAGGCACCATTGAAAAGTCATTACACACACACACACACACACACACACACACACACACACACACACACACACACACACTTCCACGGTCCCTCAGAGTTGGCAATATTGACAATGCAAACGAGATAAATTCTGAAACCACCACCACCACCACCACCACCACCACTATCCTTAACCATCCACTAGAACCGTAAAAAAAAAACACCCTGAAAAACCCACATAACTTCCCCAACACTATTTCCAAAGGCCACAGACATGATTACTCCCTCCCCCCCCCCAACACCACCACCACCACCACGAACACCCACTGCCCGGCTGAAAGTTATGCAATAGACCACCACCAGCGCCTCTTCCCCTCAAACACTCCTACTGACTATTGACACTCAGCAGACCAGCTCGTGTCAGGAGTACCGCACACTGACATAATAAGCCTTGGGGTGTATATATTTGCCTTTCCACGTAACAAGAGTAGTGGCTAAATACAACAAAAGAAGAGTGGAGAAAAGAAAGTCTATTCGAGTTTTTCAAGAAAGGTCAGGAAAAGTTGATCTATATGTTTATTATTTTTTTTTTTTACCTATTTGTGTATTTTCTTTTCCTTGATCTTATTTTTTTTTTGTTTATTTGTTTTATTCTGTCTATCTGTTTAGCTTTTCTTATCTATCTGTCTACTTCTTTACTTATCTTATTTCAACTATTTCTTTATTCATTATCTATTCTCTTTATTAATCTTATTCTACCTATCTATTCTATCTATCTTACCTTCTCTTCTTCTTCTTCTTCTTCTTCCTGTTTTTATTCTTTCTCTTTTCCATTTTTTCTTATATTTAAAGTATTCATGTCTTTCTTTTTTATGTTTTCTTCCTTTTCCTACTTTTGTTTCTTTTCCTTTCCTTGCTCTATTTCTCTCTTTTTTTCAAGGTGGTATGAAGGGAAGGAAGACTCTCTCTCTCTCTCTCTCTCTCTCTCTCTCTCTCTCTCTCTCTCTCTCTCTCTCTCTCTCTCTCTCTCTCTCTCTCTTCACGACAGCCTTCTAATCACTACACTTCCATGAAAGAAACAAAAGCAAAACGAGAATCCCAAACTTGCAACAATGACAAGAGTTTTTCCTTTCACCTCACCTCATTCTCCTCTCCCACAATACCCTCTCTATCACTCCCCATGGGCTATTCCTCCCATAATTCCCGCCTTTGTCAAGTCTCTGGTGACGAAGGAGGAGGAGGAGGTGGTGGCGTCTTTTGATTTATGTTGGCTGGCTTGTCCCTAGAAATTACACGTGTCTAGCTTCGTGTTTTGCCTCTCAAGTTATCATGGGTCTTTGTAACTCCTGTGTGTACGAGATGCTGAGGGTGTTTGTGTGTGTGTGTGTGTTTCGTTGATGTGGTAGTGAAGATGGTGATTTGTTGTTGTTGTTATTATTTTTTCTCTCTTCATTTTCTTTTACTTTTCTTCTTCTTCTTCTTCTTCGTCTTCGTCTTCGTCTTCTTCTACTTCTTCTTCTTCTCCTTCCTTTCTTCCTTCCTTCCTTCCTTCCTTCCTTCTTTCCTCCCTCCCTCCCTCCCTCCCTTCTTTCCCACCTCCTCCTGGTCATTATAGCACCGATAGACTAATAAATTTCTAGTTTAATCTAAAATCTACTATTCTTTTACATGGATCCTTCTAACTCTCAGCCCTAGAAATATTGCACTACCTAGAAACCACAATATCTCTTCATTTTTACGTGTATTGCAGTGAAAGAATCATGTAGTGTTATATTCATAGAGACTCTTCATCATTGTGTTTCATAATGAGACGCCTTGGTGCTGTTGACTGTCATCTGAATTCTTTGTTCGCTTTAAAGAAAGAAATCGCAACTTTGCTTTGGGTAAGTTTGCCCAAGGCGTTATGAATTAGGCAAGAGCGCAGGACACAAATTTTAGAATGTGTAAGTCTTAAATCTTCACGTTTTTTAAGTTTTTTTTTATGATAACAGTGATGGATGAAGTGAAAACCACGCCTACATATCACTCTAGTCCTTTCATTTTGCTTTCCATTTTTATTTATGCAATTTTTGGTTTTGTCTTTTTTCATAGGCGCGTGGTGATTACAAGGCTGGCGTGGATGGAGGAGAGAAAAGAGAGGGAAGGACAAAGAGGAGAGAGGATAGGATGGGGAGGGTGTGGAAGGGAGTGGAGAGGAAAGAGAGAGAGTAAAGACTATGTAACTTTTTCCTCACTTAACACCTTGCATGTATTACGTCAACTGCAAGCACGCATCGAAAACTATACGTATGGACCGAAATACATATAAAAGGCCAGAGAAAACACACATTTGAACCAACATGCGAAAATCAGACATACAGAAACCTATTACATTTACTTTGATCCTTAATTCACTGCACGCCTTTCGCATACACGCCCCAACACTACACATTTAGTCACGTGTGTGTGTGTGTGTGTGTGTGTGTGTGTGTGTGTATGTCTGTGTGCGCACGTGATGTTTCAGAATGCAGATGAGGATACAACAGTTATAATTAGATGATAATGAGGAGGAAGAGGAACTTAAGTACAACAGTTAATTGTCTGGGAGAGCGGCTGCCTCTGTTGGAAATTCCTAATACACTAGTATGCCCCAAGATCCACTAATGTGATGGCAGGGAGGAAGCTTCAAAGGAGATGAAGGAGGAAGGAGAGGAACAGAACTACAAGGATGAAGAGGAACAGGACTAAAACTAAAATATAATAAAAAAAAAGAAAGAAAGAAAAGAAAAATGAACGATGTTGGTAATGAAAAAGACGGAAGGGTAAAGGGAAGACGAAACCGAAAACAAAATAAAGAGAATATAATTATAACAGAATAGGATATAGAAAGAAAGAAAGGAGAGAAGAGATGCGCGAAATGACAATTAGACGAGACGGTGACAGAAAGAGGAAAAAGATAATGAGGAAAGCAAAGGCAACAACAAAGACAAACAGGAAAAGGAGAAATAATCATGACAAAAAAAATGAGAGAAGGAAGGAGACGAGACGATTAGATGAAAAATGGGAGGAGGAGGAGGAGGAGGAGGAGAATGCGGAAGTGGAAGAGAACAAAAGAGGTCAGGTATGGGAAGACTGAGAGCGCAATAGCGTCTCTATCATCCTAATGCCTATGTTCTTGCAGCGGCCTCTATTCAACTGGCAGAATAGATGGGACGTGACAGGAGGAGGAGGAGGAGGAAGAGGAGCAAGAAGAAGAAGAAGAAGAAGAAGAAGAAGAAGAAGAAGAAGAAGAAGAAGAAGAAGAAGAAGAAGAAGAAGAAGAAGAAGAAGAAGAAGAAGAAGAAGAAAAAGAAGAAGAAGAAGAAGAAGAAGAAGAAGAAGACTATAGTGAAAGCGAGGTACAAGAAGACGAGAAGTTACATGTGATAATACTTTGGGGTTCTCTTCAAAACTCATTTCACGCTCGCCATCCAACTAATCTCTCATTTTTAGCTCCTTATTAGCAAATGTTTCGGTGTCTTAGCTTGAGAATTCCAAATAGGATGAAAGTTGATGTGGTTTCCAAGAGTCTTCGTGATTCTGGTGGTGATGAGTTAGCAATAAAGAAATAGACCAAAGAATGAAAGAAGGGGAAGAGGAAGGATTAAAGAGATAAGAAGTAGACGCAGCAATGGCAAGACAACTCAAGAAATGCGAGGCAGAGTAATATCTTTCGTGGGAAGAAGCCATAGGAGAAAAAGCATTGAAGAGTGTCATCTTTACTTAAACATCCTCTAAAGGGTTTAAGAACATTACTAATCTGCCAGAATCTTGAAGCGCTTTACTCTCTCTCTCTCAGTACGATTATTTTCAACGAGTTTTTCCATGTTAATCCGTCACTCTAACCATAGAAAAACCCATAGAACCTTAACTAGAGCCTTTTCAATTGGAGGCGTTGTGGTGCAGAATTGTAACTAATAGGGAGGGGAATGTGTGCCAAGCAATAAGAGGGATATCATGGCACTATAGGAAAAGTAGAGATTAGGATGGTAGAGGGATGAAGTTAAATCAGATGGAGGATATTAGCAGTACATGGGAACGTTATGAGGACAGTGAGGGAGAAGTGAGGGGACTCAATTAGGATATCAGCAAGGCAAGGAGTACGGACCAAGGAAGAGGGGTGAGTGAGGGAAAGCCATGCACTTCAAACTAGTCAATTAGTCCACACACTCACCTCGTCGTAGAGAAACTGGGAGACGATCGTGGACTTGCCGACCCGAGCGCCCCCCATCAGCGTCACTTGATACCTCCGTCGCGGGTCGCTGCCCTCGAGTTGAACCTTGGGCGCCTCCCCCATCCTCTTGCAGTCACTGGGCATCTGAGGGCACGAGAGCAAGAGGGTTAGAGCGTCATTGGAGCGAGGATAATGCATGAGTAGCGCTTCGTATCTGGAGGAAATATTGATGGTTAGTGGAGCTTGAAGATAACAGTGTGTCTCCTCGCTTGCTCTACTGAAAACACGAAGACAGTGAGTGAAAGAAAACGGAGATACAGTGCTGGGCTTCCGTCCTGTCCTGTGTTTGCGTGAGACTTTCCCTGCGTTTACAGTCTGATAACACACACACACACACACACACACACACACACACACACACACACACACACACACACACAGATGGAGTTAAAGATGAAAAAAATAGACGAAAATAGGAAGGAAGAATAGATTTAAAGGGACAAAAAGGACGACGTCAGATGAAGGCGGAAGAAGAGAGAGGAAAAGGATTAGGAAAAGAAAAAAGAGGAAGATAAAAAAGAGGAAAAGAGCAAGAAGAAAGGAAGGCGACGTCAGATGAAGGTGTAAGAAGAGAAAGAAAAAGGAACAGGAGAAAGAAAAGAAGGAGAAGGAAGGAAGGAAAGCGATGTCAGATAAGGCTGAAGTGACGGAAAGGAAAAGGTCGCGGACACAGAGAAGGAACGAAGAGCCTTGATGGAATGGTTGGACTCCTCATCTCATCCGTCTCTTTGTGGACATTCTATCTCCCGGTGAGAGAGAGAGAGAGAGAGAGAGAGAGAGAGAGAGAGAGAGAGAGAGAGAGAGAGCGTTTGGGTGTTTGTTGTTATGATAATGGTGTGTATGTGTGTGTGTGTGTGTGTGTGTGTGTGTGTGTGTCGTCTGTCCGTCAGTTCGTGTCTTCTTTGAGCAACATTGTGGCAGCATTTACCAGAGACACTGCGTCCAGTTCCCACTGTTGCTCCGCCTAACAACCAGCCAATTAAAAAGCTAAGAAAGGAAGGAGACTCATCAACAAGCACTTACCATCCCAAGCATTCAATTTACGTGCTTTTGAAATTCATAACAAAAATTTCTTCTTTTCTTTATTTTTTGTTTTTTCCACCATTTCCTCTTGCATTCCTCTTCCTCTCATTAAGGTTGTAAATGGTACAAAGATAATCAGTCTGGTTTTTAATGATGCTTTGTCTCCACTGACGATGTAAAATCTGTTTTTATATAACTAGAATCATGAAATTAAGATTCAGTTTAAAGTGTAGCCATTGTATTGAGACAGTGTTCATTTCTGTTCTTGATCTTATAAGCAAATCTCTCTGTAAGTTGATATATTGGTAAAATTCACAATATTATCAAAATTTAACCGTTGTATGGAGATGGACATTCTTCGTTTCTATCTTTGATCTTGTAAGCGAACGAGTGATCTCTGTAAACTGATACATTAGTGAAATTCAAAGTACTATTAAAATGTAGCCATTGTATGAGGAGGGACGCTGTTCATCTTTATTCCTCTATGCGATCTGGGTGAGCCTATTGTCCTAAGTTACGAGACCTTCCCTCCGCACAGCACCTGGTCCCCTGTGTTTACCTTTCCCACGCGCCACACTACTGCAGGGGAGAAGTGGCTAGTGTGCGTTTGATCCTGCATTCACAAGGGGTACTCGCTGTTGTCACTGTCGCCACTCACAACGTAAATATGATGAGGGTAAACAAAGGATGATGCTTCAGTAAATGGGGTGCTCTCTCTCTCTCTCTCTCTCTCTCTCTCTCTCTCTCTCTCTCTCTCTCTCTCTCTCTCTCTCTCTCTCTCTCAACCCTAATGTTTTCTTGTCTATAACTTGTAGAATCTGTGGTGGAGGTTTAGTCAGACAGACAGCCTCGTTTAGCCCAGTAGGGTTGTTGCTCTCTGCTCTTTCCTTTGTATTTGTTGTATTCCTCCTCCTCCTCCTCCTCCTCCTCCTCCTCCAGCCAACTCAAAGAGGAAAGACACATTTGCTCCTCTGAACTTTTGAAAGCTGCATATTTTCCCATGTTCCAATATTTTCTTTTATTTTTTTCATTTTTTGGCATAAGAAAAGAAAACAAAGTAGGTCAAGTTAGAGAAAGGAAAAGATGAATGTCTTCCCCAGCATGTCTTTGCGAATGGGCATTACCTTTTACTTGTTATGTTTTCCCTTTCTTTTTTTTTCTCTCTCTCTTTTAGTTACGCGTTGAGAGAAAAAGATTGAAAAGAGAAAAAAAGAAATGCGTACTCAACACTGCGCTCTTTCCTAAAATAAACATAATTGTACGAAGAAATAAAAAAATAAAAAAACAGCTTATTGATTTGACTTTATTGGGCTTATTCTGCTTATTTCCTTGGCTCATGTCTCACGCTTCATACCAAATGCCATATTCTTATCCCCCTCACAAAAGCCAGCCAGTTTAGTTGAGTCATCATTATTGGATTCCCACGCCTTCTTTCTTGTTGATTCGTGCTTCATCTCTCCCACGCTTTCCTTCTCACCCAATGTCACGTCTTTCATCCCCTCAAAAAATTTTCGTCTAGTTAAAGGCTCTAATCAACAAGTGGTTTTCAATACGAAGCCGGTGTAGTGCTGGTGGCATCTGGCAGCCCGACTGTGCAAGGGATTTTGATTAAACATATGTTCAAAGGTGCGAACTTTTACCAGCAAGTCAGTAAATAAAATAAAACATAAAAAAAATATTAACGTGAAGGAGTTTTTTTATTTATTCATTTATTTATTTTTGACATGAAAGGGGATTGAATTGAACTTTTTTCTCTCTTAATTCTCAAACTAATCCTTTTCACCAAACTTTTTTTCCCCCTGGCCAATTACTTGTTTGGTCTACATAACACAACCCCTTTTCCGTTTATAGTTAATACATATATAAGGCCACGATTCTCTTTCAAGACGGATAGCTAAGACAAGACAATGGACTGTATTTTTAGTCGTTTTGTTCTTCTATTGAGACTCAATTCAAAGGGAACAGAAAAAATGAGTCACGCTCTCATGTTAATTGTCTTCATTTCAATCCACAAGGGAAGCAAAGTAAGAATGACACCAAGTAAAGAAGAAAAAGATTAAATGAAGACACAGGTTCGCTTATTGTGTCTCTTATTAACCCATGTACATAATAGAATAAAATAAACGAGAAAGTAGTCAGAAATATTAATATAACAAAATAAAAACTTAGAAATCATAACACAAGAACAAGTAGAATAAGAACCGATTGATAAACAGGAGAAAAATAAGTAATTTTAATAGAAACAGCCAATACAAAACCGAAAGGGCACTGAAATTCGTCTTTTATAGGATTAATTAAGCAGGAAACGTATATAGCGGTGAAATTGGTGCTCGTATTCCGAAATATTTGGACGTTCTATCTCTAATCGTTATGACAGATATACTGGAAATAATCACATTGATGAAAGTTTTTTTTTATGTGTGTGTGTGTGTGTGTGTGTGTGTGTGTGTGTGTGTGTGTGTGTGTGTGTGTGTGTGTGTGTGTGTGTGTGATTTCAGGAGGAAACTTAAATGAGGATTCTGTATCATCAATGGTATAAAACACAAGTCTGTAAGAACACGATTAATTATCCTTATGATCTTGGAAATCTGTTGTGAGTCAAGTGTCCCACTGAGTGAGTGTCTAAATGTAATATGTCACTTACCACTGGTCACTCACTGCTGATAGGCTCTTGCCAGTGTTGTTGATGAAGTGACGCGTTAACAATTTCTGTGGTTTTCAGATGAGTGTCTGAGATCAACCTCAGTGAAATATACACTCAAATGTGCACAGATATTTTTTGAGACTAAAGTGTTGGCAGGCGCAGCACAGCTGGTGTTCTATTAAGCAGTCTGACTGGCGCCTGCTGCTCGGAGAAGTGCGTGGTACTTCAAGATGCTGAAATGTGTTTGCGGATTTGATGCACTCACAAGTATATATATATATATTTATATATATATATATATATGGAGATATATAGTAATAGATATATATATATATTGATATAGAGAATATATCTTATATATATAATATATATATATATATATATATATATATAATGTGTGTGTGTGTGTGTGTAATTACATCTCTTTGATTACTCAGAAAGGTAAGTCAAGTCTTTTCTGTTGTAAAAAGTATTGCGCATGTTTTGTGTGATATTGATTGATTATTGATCAAGGACAATGAAATGTGCAGTGAGACTTCCTCGGTGTGGCGCGAGATGGCAATCATGCTAACACCATCCTTATCTTTTTGTAAATTTATTTTTTATGGCTATAAAATTTATTAGTGTTCAAAATCCATCATTACTTAACACTATTACACCAAAGTATTTCGTCATAAGTACCTTCGTTTAAGTCTATAGAGATCAGAGTGTATGCGTGTTAATTCAAGATTGGGCTATTAATTCCACCCAGCTCGCCATACCAGGCAGGCCCGCCGCTCCACACAAGTGTACCATGTGGCGGCCTTGTTCAAAGCTTTTCCCAGAACAGTCTCGTCTCCTTCATGTCCGGTTTCTTAGAATAGTAAGTGGATTATAATTTAACATGACAGATATTGAATAAACGGGAGATGTTTCGTTCAGTTCTTCATTCAACTACTCAGGGAAAAAAATAAAAGCCGTTAATGTCAGCTTTAAAGTTTTTTTTTATTTTAGTATGATTTTCGTTCCCAAAATTTAGAGCCTTTATTCATTTATTTTTTATTGATTTTTATTCATTTATTATTAGATCGTGATTCTAGTTGTTTTCAAGTTGTTGTTTTTTTAAACGGTGAAGACTCTGGCCATTAATAATTAATCTTCTGACCTCCATAGACTTTTCTTAATGTCAATAATCACACCCAAAACTCGTAGTAGAAGTGTGTTCCAGTACTGAATGGGGTAGAAAAAGTTTAATAAAAGAGGGGAAGAAGTTGACTGTTCGTGCTGTGGATGGCTATAGAACAACAACAAAGCCTTTATGACGGAGATTACCACGACCCTTGCCTTCCTTCCCCTTGCATTAAATTACCCATCCATCCATCCATCCATAAATCAGATCAGCCATACAACCTTCCATCCCCTTTACAATCCATCTGACCAGCCATACATACAACCATCCATCCATTTCCCAGTTCTCTTGCATCATCTTTCCTTCACCAGGTCGTCCGTCTCACAAGGGTCGTCTCTCGCTATCTGGGTCGTACATGCAAGAGGAGGTCGTCGCCTTATTAATGAGTCGACGTCACTTGAATTTTCTCCTTAGACGTGAAGTTACAGTAATGTTTTCCCATAACCGGGGACTGCAGTGACTGATTTATAAGTTACTCGTACTTCAACACTCATGCTTCCTTCTCTTTGTTCCTTTCCCACTCTTTCTGTTTGGCGTTATTTTAGTTTTGTTTTGTTTTTTTCGTTTTTTTCATTGGTGTACCTTCTTTCTCTTCTTCAGTCAGCTGTACTCCTTATCTTTGATTATTAGGGAGGTAGTTGCAGTTTCTCTCTCTCTCTCTCTCTCTCTCTCTCTCTCTCTCTCTCTCTCTCTCTCTCTCTCTCTCTCTCTCTCTCTCTCTCTCTCTCTCTCTCTCTCTCCTTTCCATATGAGTTTTCGTTGCTTCTCTTCTTCATTTTATAGTTTAAGATAGTTTCCCCCTCACACCATCACGCCACTAACTCTTTAATGCTACCTCCTCTTCCTGCTCTCTCTCTCTCTCTCTCTCTCTCTCTCTCTCTCTCTCTCTCTCTCTCTCTCTCTCTCTCTCTCTCTCTCTCTCTCTCTCTCTCTCTCTCTTACCGCCACTTTCTCACTTCCTCTCATTCTTTATTTGTTTCTCTCTCCCTTCTGACCTATTTCTCTCTTTTTTTCCTCCCTGATCTTAATTTTTCCTATCTCCTCCTCCTCCTCCTCCTCCTCCTCCTTGTTCTTCCTTCTCTAACATCACACACACACACACACACACACACACACACACACACACACACACACACACACCAATCAACCAAATGGAAGTCATCGGTTCTAATTACGATTCCTCGGCCCTCTGCGTCACCAAGTTTCCCTGGTTAGCGCTTCTTTATCCGCCACGCATTTAATCGCTCGAGGGAGAACTGTGCGGCTCGTGGGTTGGGAAGGGAGGGAATGACAACGCCGCTCTTCTTCCTGTGTGTTTTTGTTTGGTTCTTGGAATTCTCATACATCATATACGGAGAGCGTGAGAGATATGGAGTGCTTAGAGTGTTTTGATATGTTGTTAGTCTTTGTAATTTTCAGACGTGGTTTAAGGAGGGCGTGAGAAATGTGGAATGCTAAGAGTGTTTCAATTTATTCTGTTTCTTTTGTTGTTGTTGTTGTTGTTGTTGTTGTTGTTGTTGTTTTAGTTCTTGCACTCCTAATGCATGGTTTAAGGAGAGCGTGAGACATATGGAGTGCTTAGTGCGTTTTCATTCAGTGGGTGAAAACATGTTGATGCGTGTTTGTTTCAACTACCATTCAAAAAGAGACAACTTTTTTACTTCCTCGAGTTTTTTTTTTTATTATTATTATTTCCTTGCAATATCCATGAAGAGTTTCAGGTTAACGTGAGAAACACACGAGGATTGTATTAGTCTGTTCATCTTTATACAGGCCAAATGCAACAAAAATACAGACATAAAATCCCGCGCAAAGTGTCATGTCATAATATTTAATGTTTAGGTTTAGCTTAGCTTTATGAGTGAGTGAGTGGTAACATGCAAATGCGTGTTTGATTACTCAGTACAACATGAAGAGCGATACCTCACCAGCTCTTCTCATGCCTTCCTTTAACTGCTTGCTACCTTTACTGACAGCTTACTAATACCATGATGAACATAATTGGTTTAACAAGTTTAGGTTAATGGGTTTATGCACGAGTGGTAACATGCAAGCGCGTGTTTATTTATTCAACAAAAATTATTTACATCACGGCAGGAAGGCAGGGAAGCAATGAAAGGATGAGGAAAGGAAAGTTTAATGCATGTCTAAGCTGCTTTACTTAATATAGCTATTACCGTGCTGCTTTATTCAACAATGTGCTGTGTTTATCCTTTTTCATTCTCTAAAACAATAAGAACACAAAAAAAGCTACAGACTAAAATGGAAACTTAAACTCATATCGTTGTTTTCAGCTACGGTTTTTCATTTCCTTCTAGCTATTGTTCTCTGTCTACTAAAACAAAGAGATAAAAGAAAAGTTACTTGTAATCGCTGAAAACCGTTAAGAGGTGAAAGGGAATGAGATAAAAGCAAAAACTGAATGTTAATCGCTAGAAACTGTTTCGAGGCAAAAAGTGGAGAATAAAATAAAAAAGATGGAACGAAGTACATAATTCTCTTATGATATTTTAGAAAACACTGAATAACAAAATCAAAACGCGAAGAAAAAAGATAAACCAAATATCTTTTTTAAAAACTTTTAAGAAGTCTGACCAAAAAAGAAACAAGAAAATTAAAAACATATAATAGTCAACAAGTTTACGTTTTTGCAACTAAACGAAACGAATTTGAGCGTTTTTAATGGCTTAAAACACATTGAACACTAACAAAACATAAACAGAGAAACAAACACAAAAGCAAAACAAAAACCAACACTTCCATCACTCAAGCAACAAAACAAACAATAAGAACAAAAGGATAAGAACAAGAAAACAATACCCTAATATCTATCACTTCGAAAACACAACCAGAAACATCGAAAACCAAACTAAATTCATCTAGACACCCTTATAACCGCGGGAATGTGAATAGCGCCAGGCAGCAACAGTCAACGTAAGCAGGAACAAAAGATCAAGCACTTCTTTTTTTTACCTGGCCTCGAACCCACTGCCAGCACGTCCCCTCTGGATACATGGCTGTGTGAGGGGGGGGCTGCGTCACGAGCCAGCCAGACAGGACTCACTTATTAGGCCGCAGGAAGTCCACCAGCCGTCATGGGGTAGGAAGGGAAGGTGAAGGATTCCAGGACCGCCCACCACCACCTGTCCCCGCCCCTCACCTGCCAGGAGGGAGGATGGGAGGAGGTGGTTGCTAGCCCTGGTTCAAAATCTCTAGCTTGTGTGCAGTAATAGAGGCATTTCTTAACATTATAGGTCAAGTAGTAGTGACGGACATATTGGGATAGTAAAATAAAGGGTAAGGTTTCAAAATGCATATAGAGAAGTAATAAGGATAGATCTCTTCTTAGAATAGTGAAGAGTAAGGCTAAAAAGTGCATACATAGAAGTATTGGAGATCATATCATATAGTAGATATCAAAATTTCTAGATGCTTACAAAAAAGCAAAGTATAGATGAAAGGTAAAATTTCAGATTGCCAATAGAGACATGGAAAGTGAAAGGATATAAGATGTAAGATTTTAGGATGTAGAGTAAGCCTTCAAGATGAATATGAGTGGAAATCTTGAAATATTTTGGCATAGAAAAATTAGAAGTTAAGATGTAAGAGAGCGCAAGGTGTCAAGAACTAGTAAAGAAGATAAAGATATTATATCAAATAAGGAACAAGCAATACATGATAAACATCAAATGCAATAAGCCCTTATATATTTGAGCTTTGTAAAGGGGAGCACTAGACAGTTTAGCATAGAAGATTAACACTCCATATCAATAAGAACAATCACTACCTAACACACAAAGATCAAATAAAGGTCCTGCTCTATTGAACTTTGAACTTCGTATAAGGAAATAACACACAATATTAAAAAGTGCATACCAGAAAACTGAGACTGAATGAACAGTCGCAGAATTATTTAAATCATGGTATAAACAAATAAATGTTGTATAGTAAAAGAACAACAGACAAGTTTGCATAGTATAAGAGGAAACATTACGATTATAAAGTTATAAAGATTATAAAGTTGCCAATAATTCCTAGTTTTAGATCGTCGGTAGTGAATTGGTTTAGTGAAGTCGCGAAACTTGATTGCCATACATACTATAATCCTTAGTCTCGCATCTCCCTTTCACAATGACATGTACCCTTACACTTCATTGACATGTTTCTTTAGTCACGTCAGTTTCCACCTTTCACCTCTCAGCTCCCCACAGGCTCGTCTCTTACTATAACATCTCACACCAGCACGAGTACATTTTATACTGTTTACTTTCCTCCCCCTACAGAAAGCACCGCCTCTAGCAGCAATCTGACTTCGCATTCTGCACTTACTTGATTTTCTCGCGTAAAATGTTCAAAATACTTCATCCTTCAGAGCTATCACGTCACCTTCAGATTTCATGTTTATGCATCTCGAGTTATTTACACCTATATATCTGAAGTGAGTTGTATAATATTTTTCGATTTGTGTAACTTTACTGTAATCCTTTCTCTCTCTCTCTCTCTCTCTCTCTCTCTCTCTCTCTCTCTCTCTCTCTCTCTCTCTCTCTCTCTCTCTCTCTCTCTCTCTCTCTCTCTCTCTCTCTCTCTCTCTCCATAATTGCTTCCATGGTGACACAATTTCAGACAAATATGTTTTCTCGTGTCTGTCATCGCGCATTTCTGTCTTGATTGCACACAATACAGTTTTCTTCTCTTCTTGTTTCTTTGTCTCTCACTTCAAAAGTCACGTTTTCCTGAATCCACCATTTTTTAAGGTGATTTTCTTCTCCTCAGGCTTTTTAAACTCTTACAAATGAAGATGAATTGCCTGAAAATAAGAGATATAGCAATTTCAAACTGTTGTGTAGTTTTTATTTATTTTTTTCTTCACTTGAAATTACGTAATCCGTTTTATTTTACGACTGACAAAATGTAAAATAGTTATTAACACTCTGGTATTTCCCGAGGATCTTCTAACACTTGAACCAAAAGAAATCCTTCATTACCAGAAACAGAATAAACGCATTTACCTTTGTGAATTGAAAGAAACCAACACAGTCAAATGAAATCACAGGATCTTTTGACGCCTCGAAAAATCTTACTTCCTTGATCCTTGCAGTCGGAATTCCCTTTGTCGTATTAAATTTGAATAAGTAAGAGCAATATCCGGTGCAGTGTAACAATATTTATGCAGCCTTCAAATTGTTCCAAAAAAACACAAATTCCCTTCATCCGCGGAGATTGAGAGAATTAATCCGCGTTATTCGGTGCATGTGGGGGAGCGAGAAGAGCACTGAACTGTCGCCTGGGGAGGAGAGGACACTGGACACACACGGGTCTTTGGCCTGACAAGGAAATCATTCCCTCCCACCGCATAAACTTCCACCTAATTCCACGGATTCGATGTGATTAAAGGCGTGGCGTCATATTTGCACAGTGTCTGTTGCTTGCATGTCGTTTGTAGCTTGGTCACACATATCGCGTGTTTGATGTTGGTTGATGTGTGTATGTTAAGTTGTCCAAAGTGTTGATGTTGATGTAGTCAAGAAAGTTTTAATGTGAAAAGCAGAATTTGAAAGCTCACTAATTAATGGAAAATGGAAATGATTCGATTAGGTGCCGCAACAGCTTAGGTCATAAGGTACCACTAGGGTTAATAGGAGAGCGCTACATCTCCCACTGGGCAACTAGGTTTGACAAAGATTCGAACCCAAGCCGCCAGCACCGGAGGCCCAAGACGAGCCGCTTTAACCAACTAAGCCACCCACCCCCTTGACTAACTAATGGTCTCTCTCTCTCTCTCTCTCTCTCTCTCTCTCTCTCTC
>CM035191.1:16142514-16155626 GCA_020233015.1 Callinectes sapidus
GAGAGAGAGAGAGAGAGGGGGGGGGGGGTTCATGAATTGCTCTCCTACATTACGATCAGATAACGCAATGAGCCTGCTTGCTGTTCTTTATCATAGAAATAAAATAGAATAATAAGTAGGTGAGTGGTAAAGTGTTCTATTCAAATCAAACCTCTTTTTTTGTCACTTTTCTTCTTTTTTTTTCATTATGAATCTATCTTTACAGGATAGAAAAGATGAAAATAAAAGTACACAATGAATAAATGTGATCATGGCAATAATGATAATGACAATAATAATAATAATAATAATAATAATAATAATAATAATAATAATAATAATAATAATAATAATAATAATAATAATAATAATAATTTAGACATGAATGAATAATAAAAGCATTGACCATTGTATAATTCTGTCTTTTGCTTTTTGTTTTGTTTTTTTTACCAGCGAGGATATTATCTTTTGCATTATGAAGATGAGACAGTGTTGCGCATTTCATGTATTCTTCTCTTTATTTTGGTGCTGTGATTATTATTATTATTATTATTATTATCATTATTATTATTATTATTATTATTATTATTATATATACCTAATCATACAGTAAATATCTATCCATCTCTATCTATGTATTCATTTATTTGTCTCTATACTTATTTTTATCTGTGGTTTGTATGCAGGCGTGGCGTGTGGGTTGGCTGCTGGTGGGCGTGTGGGCGTGGTCAGCGGGGGGCGTGCCTCGCTTTGCCCCGCCCACCCCAGGATGTGACGTGGAGGCACTGCGCTGTGACGTCATCTGTTCCTTCCCAGATCTTAGTTTTCACTGCAGCCGCTGCGCTAGAAGGTGATGAACACTCTCTCTCTCTCTCTCTCTCTCTCTCTCTCTCTCTTCTATATATTTATCCATCTACTTTCTTCCTGCTATGCTATCTGTTCACGTATGGCGGTTTCATGTATATATGTATTATCTGTATACTCGTACATATTTTCATGGCATTGTACCCGGCTACCTGGCTACTTCTGGTCTCAGGTGACGGTCAAGGGTTCTTTATTAACGTTGCGCTCTGAAATCTGAGTCTTGATAAGCCACGTACCCTCTCATTCAGTAATTAATCTAGTGATGTGAAATTTTCTACTTCCAGTTTTCCATCCACTTTTGTTTTCCAGCTTTTCTCTCACTTTGGCTCAGTTATATAAGTTTTAATGATAGATGTTTCAATTTTTTTCTCTCTATATATATCTTTAATTCGCTCTTTACTTTTTAGGTCGTTTCTTTTCTAACAGCAAAAATACATAGGTTTATTAGTAATTTAGAATGTTAGGTGAAATTATCAACGTTCATCATACTCTTTTGTAAACTACATTTTTCTCTCCTTTTCAATAATGTCTACATCATTTCTCCTCTTCATCATTTTCAGTTTCCCTTGTGGTTTATTTCTCTCCATGTGTATTTTCAAGTCCTTTTTTTTTTTTTTTGTTCTTTCCTTTCTCTTTTCTTCTTTAAATCTTCATCATTTATTCTTTTTTTTTCATAAGGACAAAAAACTCATATATAAGAACACAAAATTGAAATAACTCAAAGGTCTTCAATCACCAAAATGAACAGAATTCAAGTATACGTCAATAATTCGATAGAAAGATGAACAAATAGATGGACTCGTGGATCAACAGGGATGAATATTCTAAGAAATATTTCAAAAGTAAAGGGGGGAAAAAATTGTCACCACGATCGATGCTACATAATCGAAAACTTCAGAGAATTCTACAGAGTTTGATTACCTCACCCAAGAGGCGGTGTTGCTTTACAGCGAGGGATCACACTTTTATAATTCCTCCTCCTCCTCCTCCTCCTCCTCCTCCTCCTCCTCCTCCTCCTCCTCTCTCACGTCACTGCTGATGCCACCACCAAAAGCAAGGGAGCGTGTACTATTACTCTCTCTCTCTCTCTCTCTCTCTCTCTCTCTCTCTCTCTCTCTCTCTCTCTCTCTCTCTCTCTTCTTCTTCTTCTTCTTCTTCTTTTTCTTCTTCTTTCTTTCTTTCCTTCTTTCTTTCTTTCCGTCTTTCTTTCTTTGACTTACTGGTTTGTCCATCAATAGTTTCATTTATACATTTATTTACCTTATGTTATTCATCTGACTTTTTATCATTCATTCCTCAAGTATCTATCTACTTCTTTTCTTCTTTTCTTATTCACATATCCGCATTCGTGTTCATCTACATTTGTCTATCATGTCACTGCTTGTCTATCTATTCATAAACTTATCTATCATTTATCTTGTGCTTATCCTTGCTTGTTTTACCCATTAATATATATTTATCACTCACTCCAACACTTCACCTATCTATCCATCTATCCACTTGTCTATCTCACTCACCAGGATCATGTTTATTCAGTAGGTGATGAAGTTCCCTCGCCTTACTTGACAGGCCAGAGTCTCTTGAATATTTCGATGGGTGGGCACAGACATCACGCCCACACGCCCATTCTGTGGTACGCTAAAATTACACTACACTTTCCTAAAATCTCGTACCGTTTGGTCTTGTGGTACATTAACAAAACCTTAAGAAATAACACTGGAGAGGAAAAATAATGATAATGAGCCGCGCACGAAAACTAAACAAAAACCTTCAGTGAAATGTTGCAGCGTTAAACTGAGACTGTCAGAGATTTGGGACACAAAACTTCCCTAAACCTTAATTTGTTCTTATCACGAGCCACATTGACAGGCAGGTCTTTCCTCGCCCCTCCTCGCCTGGGAAGCTGCCTGCCTCTCTGCTTCCTGCCGGGGTACATAATTGAATGCACAATAAGATGCCTAAGATTGCCTACATTAAGAGCTAGCACGCAATGTTGAATTTTTGCCGCGTATTTTGAGACAGTGCACTACCAATAAAGACTTTTAAAGACTACAAAGATGAATGATCAGGTTCCCGTATGTATTTTGGTGATTGATTGTGTCTTTCCTGACTTGTGGTTCGCGTCTCGTGCTCTACAGAGGCCTTGTGGTGATGGTATCTTCTCTTCCCTGCCGTGTCATTATCGTAGCCTTGTGTTAGTTTCTCTCTCTCTCTCTCTCTCTCTCTCTCTCTCTCTCTCTCTCTCTCTCTCTCTCTCTCTCTCTACTTTAGTGTAGTTTACTTTGTTTAGTTTTCAAGTCTTCTTTTTCTTTGTATTTTGCCATTGTTGCTACCTCTATGATTAATAATAATAATAATAATAATAATAATAATAATAATGGTAATAATAATAATGCACACGGAAAATGAAGAAATAAGTCGATAAAAAAAATATGATTCACACATTTCCCCGTCCATGCTGTTACTCTTCCCTCCCTCAGAAGACCCATGAGGTTTGGGAAGCGGGGAGACAACGTACCTCTGCCTTACCCATCCTCCTCCTCCTCCTCCTCCTCCTCCTCCTCCTCCTCCCCCTCTCCAACCTCGTTCCTGCCCAGTACTCCCCGCCTCCCCACCACGGCGCCCCCTCAGCCTGACTCACTGGACGGTCTTCGCTTCGTGGGCCGCCCGCACTTGTTCCTTAGCAAGATATTTTGGAGAGACACCTTGGAGGGAAATGTTCTCTTCAGGGAGAGGAAACTGAGACTCTGGAGAGATCGGAAGGTTTGGGAATGTGTGTGTGTGTGTGTGTGTGTGTGTGTGTGTGTGTGTGTGTGTGTGTGTGTGTCTGTGTGTGTTTGGTTTGTCTGTGTTTTCCAATAAGGACTTTCTGTTTTCTTTTCCTTTTTTAATATAGTGGGATAATTTGTCTGGTTTTTATGGTTTGTTTCTCATTGACAGAGCAGAATATTTGTTAAGACGTCGCTATACTTTTGAGTATCTGATTAGCTCACTCCTTAGCCAAGATAATAGGCGACATAACACAATGAAATTTCTAAGAATGCGATTTCTCTTTTTATCAAGTGAACTTACTCTTATAAAGTGAACAATCACCACTATACATTACTGAACAAATCTTATACGCTTTCAAACCCAACAACTTCCCTTAGCGGTGTAAATTACTTAAAAACAATGAGTCTTATCACTATTATAGACATGCAACATAGAAAAAGTAATATATTCCAAACAACCCTTTCATTTTTAGAAGTGTCACCAGATGGCTGATGATCCCAGCAAGTGCCAGGACAACGCCTTCGCAAGATTATTCAGAAGCTTCGAAGACCAAGACGATCCAGGCCGTCAAACAAATGAACCTAACGCGAGTCCTTGCGCTGTGGACACGAGGAAATGTACCCACGGTAATGACATCCGGAGGCGTCTGAGCGGCACCAACAAGGCTACGTGGCGAACCATTAACGACAAAACCCTCAGAAAACGATCCCACAGCAGCTCAGACTTAAGTAATCCCGGCAGGAGCCCCATCGAGTGTCCCAGAGACAGTGAGAAGCACAAAAGACACCGGAACTTCACGAACAAGCCACCAGAACGCTCACACCACCATGGAGACGCCTCTAACGCCGCCAAGAGACATCCCTTCAGCCCCGGCAGAAGAAGGTCGAAGCGCTCCGTGGTGGAGGAGGTGGTGGAGGGACTGATGGAGATGCTGGACCTTGAAGTTCTCCCTGTCAACCCCAAACACTACGGCTGCCACGACGTACCTTTCCCGGTCTTGGATTAGCCTGCCATTGCTCCTATCTCACCGTCGCGGCCCCAATACGTGCTTGTGCGCTACAGCCAAGTCATTACGCTTTCCATGTCAACGGGAAGCCAAACCTTTCATGAATTTCGCCTTGTCTAGTAAATCCTGGTGCTGTATTGTGCAGCGTTAAGGCACACTGAGTTGAACATCGTTACTAAAGTATAACTAATACAAAACATATAAACTTTAATCCCCATTGAAATGATCCAACGTATAAATAACTCATTTTAATTGTCGAATGTAATGTTAGTCTAAAAGTTTGTCCGTATATTTTTTTTCTCTGACGATTCCCTGCCGTATACCGTACCTCCTTCCAATAGATTCATTCACTTGTATGATCTTGGCGCTGGTAGTCGTAAGATATGAAGTTATATTCATTTAGTGTTCTAATTGTTTGCCGCTTCCCTCCCACTAATGATCCGTGATGCGGCGAGAAAGGGAAACTGTTTTTTTGCTGGTGAGTGGTGCTTCACTCTTCACTTGTTGCTCCGTTGCTTCGTTTTAGTCATCTTGGATGAAATGTCTGAATATGAATAAATCACAGACACCAAACTGTATTATGTGACTGTAGCGTCTCTCGAAATGGACACTCAGAACTGCAGCAGGCCATTTCATTAAACTCAGGAGGAAATCACAGCAGTTAGAGGGATAACAATAGTTAGGTTTTCCTTGTGAGGCTTCCCCATGGTTGAAAAGCTAGTATTGTGCCAACTTTACTTTGGAAGTTATGTTGTTGTTGTTTTTCCATGTGACATTCAATACTAGACCTAAAGATGGTAAGAAAAAACTTGGGCTGGGTCAGGGACACTCTCCAAAGTTTCGACAGAATGTCTTCTTCAGAGAGTGAGTGACAGACCAGCCCATGTTTTTCCTTACCATCTTTACACTCATTTGTCTTATTACTACTCAGTACTAGACTTATTACGTCAGAAGTATTCCTTTAACCATTTCGTGATGAAGAAAAGAATATTACATTTCTTACTTGCATGATTATAGACATTCTAATCGTGTCCTTTGAGTTTTAATCAGTGAACGAGTACGTACCTACACATAGGAAGGAGCTAAACAACGACACTCTTGTCTGAATAAACTCTATTGTATCAAATGAAGAATTTTTCTTGCAAATTAAAGTCGCATGAGATCAACTGGTGTGTGTGTGTGTGTGTGTGTGTGTGTGTGTGTGTGTGTGTGTGTGTGTGTGTGTGTGTGTGTCTGTCTTAGTATGCACATGTTTGCTTCGCACGACACGTCATTTGGTAATTCAGTACTTTTCTCCTTATGTTCTGAGTCACTATCGCCTGAGCCACACGCCACACGCCACACAGAGCAGCAAGCCTCACCACCAGCGCAACGATCAAAGCATCTCGCCTCACATTGCCGTCTTGCGGAGGAAAGGAACGGTATTCTTCAATATTCCGGCGCTTTTCTCGGCTCATTATAACACGCTGTGGTATTTATAAGTGTTGAGGTTTCTGTATAATGTACTAATGATTCTTGTGATAGTTTCAAGAAGGATTGTGTACCGTCATGGAAAAAGCACCAATAATGACCCCACTCATCATTTCTGTGGCCTTTAAGAATAGTCTGATGAAATTCCGAGGCGTTTAAGAAGACAAGGTTGCATGTATAAGCACTATTTTCAACTCTAATAAAGGATCAGCAGTCACTTTATCATATTTGCCCTTAGGCTTGTTTTCTGAAAAGAATTAAGTAGGGCAGTAGGGCATCTAGTTCAGTGGTGTCGTTATGTCTGATTATTTGTCTGAGGAATTTATTATACTAAAGAGACAATGCTGACCTGGACTCGAGGAAGCACCAGATGGACTTGATTGAGTCTCTGGTGCTTTCAGTATTCAAAAACGTCTCTTAACATTGTTAAAAGTAAAAATAAACCGAAGAATAAGAAAATTGAAGAATCGTCATACAATGTTGTTTGATTAAATCTGAACAACGAACAATAACATAGATCATATAACTGCTGCTAGAAATTATTTTGAAATTACATTACTTTCTTATCATGGTTTGGTTGCAATCACGATAATGACAGTAATTCAAAGTTTGTGACTGCTGTTGAAATCATAACTGGGGAAGCACTTGTAGTTATTCCAAACCTCGGTTCTCACTTCCTTACATCTTGTTGATCTTATATACGAGTATATATATATATATATATATATATATATATATATATATATATATATATATATATATATATTTATCTATATATATATCTATAATATATATATATATATATATATATATATATATAGTTACGAGAGTAACAGTAATATAGATCATACCTGATTCCGTGTTATTATTCCTTCTGAGGTGGTGAACCACTATTTGAATCTTTCCGCCGAGCAGGAATATCGAGCAGTGCTTCGAAGTCAACGAGACACTGATCCTCGTTCACGAGGCCACTCAGTAGGGAGAGACACGCAGTGTGTTGACGGCTGTGGACGCAAGTAGTGGTGTAATGCTGGCATTGTTTTTGTACTTCAAATTATTTATCCGTTCATAATTTTTGTGGTGTGATCTGCAAGACTTGCCATCCTGGTGGTTGCCTCAGAGTGTGACTGTACGAGATTGCCAGGTGGTGCGTGGTGCGTGTGTAGCGTACTACAGGGAGTTCACGCAGCCTGTATAGTGAAGCTCATTTACTTAGAGGCGTGATGCTGAGCCACCGGATGGAGGGCCGCGGGCGGCGCCACGTGAGTATCTGAATGTTTACGAAGATATAATTTCATTCTTTTCAACTACCTTACCTGATGTAGGGAAAGTAGTGCATGATATGACCGAAAGAAGAAAGTTCACGGTTCTATTATAGATTCGTACAATGAACACAAGATGATTTTGGCCACCGTCAGGTTGATGTTCTTACTATTTACAACATTTCCAATTGGTACACTACCTGTCGGAAATTAATAAAAACGCTGCAGGAGGAAATACCGCTCTTTATTCCGAATCTATATGGATTTAGTTATGTGAACAGACTTGGTTTCTCGGAAGCTTTAATGCATTTAGAGTAAAGGAATCGTGAATCGGGTAACTTGTTACTGTAGGTACTTTAGATCGAGTAGTACTCTTCTGTAGGTAAAATTATTCTACTAGTTGGTAGAGTTCTTTTGATGGAGCGTGGCTGCCCACCTGGAATGTGAAGTAAATGTACGCTTGAACAATGATTATCAAACTAGTACTAATTATTTTTAAAAATCCTGTTCGTATTAACTTTAGTGTTGCGTTAGAAAAATATAGCAAGTTAATCCGTTGATAGTGATATGATGCTTGACTCCCCGGCCGTGTTCTATTCCTTATTAACCATTGCGATGTGTCCACCCACAGAGCTTCCTGGATCTGTCCAGCGGCAGTGCAAGTCTGAGACCACGCAGCAACTCCTCCAGCGTGCTGACTGTCACGGAGTCCACGCCGGAACTCAGGTCTGTGGATGGTGTGGTTTGGAATTTTTCTCGGCAGCAGTGATCTGTATGGAAATAGATCATTTGAAAGGTGTACGGGAGCTTGGAAGTCGTATAGTAGTTTCATTATCGATTGAATCTAATGAAAGAGGGTAATTTGAAATGGACAATTTATAGTGTATGAAAGCTTCAATGACTGAAGTACTTACGAACAATGAAACGGAATATGAAATACTTGTAATCATAAGCAAGTATAAGCGTTCTGTATTTATTATTTTTTTTTTTTTTTGTAGGTATGGCAGGGTTTGTATATTTCTATCCTGGTTAATTAACGCCAGTACTTACGTAAGTGGTTTATATTTTTCTCCATTCGTCAAACGAATTTTTACAGACTCGTCTTTTTGAGCCTCGGCGGTTGTGACTTGCGTAGAGAAATGCATAAGAGCATAGAACAATGTTTATTTTAAACAACTTTTGTAGTGGCATTGGGGAAGCGTACCAAATTTTGTTTTTTGGCTAAAAGGAGTCCGGCTGACTTCAGGCGTCCCCCACCCACGCCCTGCGCCACGCCATGCTTCATCAGCCCACGCATGGCATTCACAACGCAGTTCGGCTATGATTCCCCGATTCAGGTGAATTAAATTAAATTCCTTAGATGATAAATGGTTTGATTTGTAAGGGACTTAGAATTTGTATGGCTTGTAAGTTCGTTCTCGTCAGTTTTTGATCCCTCACCAGGTGATCACGTGTGGCGGCACCAATGCGTTTAAGCCCATAGTGCAGCGCTTCTGGCTCGGCCCTTTGCTGTGCTCGAAGAGAGGTCTGCTGTTAATCGCACTTCTCACCATCGGCGTAGTGTCACTCCTCCTCTTAAACGGTAAGAATAGTTGACCGTTTTACGTTTAACTTTTACTTTGAAAGGATGGCTGGTCAAGTAGTTAAGTTCAGTAATAATCAACCTAGTTATATATTTGATCATGGTAATTAAGGTTTTGTATTGAAGGGAAGGAGTCTGGGCTGCTAACAGAGGAACAATGTGACGCCCAGGACCCAACTACTGCTTGCCACAGCCACGAGGCAGTCAGTCCCTTGAAGGTATGATTAAGATGGAGTAGCGGTTAGCATAGGGTACTTCATGACTATACCAGCATGTGTTTAGGGTATCGCCATTATCAAGAGACAAATCTCGTTAACTTTCTGCACTGAAAGAGGTAACTTGTCTATTTTTGCAGAACTTCATTTGGAAACGGCCCACCACACACACCGAGCAGGGTGATGCTCCAGTGGCACAAGAAGAGCAAGTACAAGAGGAGGAGGAGGAGGAGGAGGAGGAAGAAGGAGGAGGAGGAGGACGAGGAAGAGGAGCAAAAGGAGCAAGAGCAAGAAAGAACTATAGAGCAGAGGGCGAACAGACCGAGGATGTTGACTGTCCAGGGCCAGTATGAAAGCAGTTCAGAAGAAATGTATGCTCAGGACACTTCACAGGAGTCTGCCTTCGCGGACCAACAAAAAAGCCGTGGAGAGCGAAGCGAGGAAAGCGAAACCAGAGCTCACCTTTCCAGAGAAGACCTTCAGCGGGCAAGGCGTGCTATCATGGATGGAGAGAGATCTTATCCTGAACCACAAATGAACAACGAAGAACAAAATTCCATGAGAGTGTTCAGCGAGGAGAGACTGCCGCCCACGCCGCAACAGCCTGGCAGTGTGGAGCCACACGATGAACCAGAGACGCCTGGCCAAGGATATATTCCTGATCAACTTCCCCAAGGGGGCCATGTGAATCTAGATCAACTTCACATCCAACACAGGAATCTAGAACGTCAAGGTTACCACCATGAGCAACAAATTGTGCAGCAAGAAATAGCAGCACAAGAAATGAGACTCCGCCAGCAGCAGGAGATGTGGCAGGAACAAAGTCGCCAGGCACACCAGAGACCGAGGGAGAGCTACGCTGCGCCACATGGGAGGTGGCACCACCACCACCACCCTCCCCCGCACAGTCCACAGCAGCACCCACAGTCTGGTGGGCTGGACAGGCAGCACCCAGTGTGGAGGGACCATCAGCTTCACGGGCAGAGGCTCCCGCGGGGCGTCAATCCCAGCAGGTATTACAGAAGCGAAGACCTCTGATCCTTGTTGATGATCTGGTTTTAAGTTATTGTTAAAGTTTTGTCTAACTAAATGTACAGTGTATTTTTAATTCAACGCTGAATGTAGTCTGCCATATCACTGAAAATCATTTTAAAGTACTTTATTCCAAAAGTTTAATAAACATTTTAACTGAATACATGTTAAATTTTTCCTTGTCGTAGCGCACTAGTGAGGGAGGTTTTATTTATGAAATCTAAAGAAACGAGAATTTAATATGGCTCAAATTAGCAGGAATGAGAGTGTATGGACATTCTAATGCCACGTTTTCACAAAAATGGGATATTTGGTGTATTCTGGAATCCATGTGGTAAAAATAGTTCTCATTATATAATGTTAATAAATCAGGGGGAGGGGGAACCAAAAACGTGAAGACCGTATTAAGGGGAGAGTTTTTAAAAACTATTTTTGCATGATCGTAAAGGAAAATGTATTAAAGATGGCACAAGGCAATGTTGACGTAACAGACTTCGGGGGAAAGAAGGTATACTGCAACAAAGCATTATGCCAAAGAATGTGGTATCAATCGACCACACATACACATATGAACACATGCGCAGTTGTCACGTCACGGAATGGAGGGGACGTGGGCAGGAATATTCAAAACAGCTGCCCCTGGTGAGGCTCGAACTCACAACCCCGGCATGGCTCCGCAGCGACCACTGTCTATAAGTACCGTGCGCTAACCGATTGCGCCACAGGGGCAGATGACAATTTGATGGGTGGCTGATTTACTAGTGGTAATGGTGACGGCAGTAGTGATAGCATAGTGGTAATTGTCGTACACAGTGGTAATGGTAACATTAATGGTGTCAAACAGTTATTTATTATACATATTCTCAGACTGGATAAAGAAAAGACCATCGCTTCTGCAGTTCATTCTTTACTAACCAAAACTTGATAAATTACCAACTAGAAGCAATCTAAAGATGCTGGTGTGTCACGGTGCGGCTGGCATGCGTAACTGTGTGTGTGTGTGTGTGTGTGTGTGTGTTTGTCTGTGTGGAGTTAATGAGTGAGTGACAGCAGCACTGTGGTCGAACGGTCAGTAGTGAGGCATTCATCATACTGTACTGAGCGTCATGCTCGGTCAGTCGTTATGATGGACAAGGGCAGCGGGTAGGGAGCGGCGGCGCATGAGACAGGCTAACACGCAGGGTTGTTGCCCAGAAAGAAGGAGAGGATGTCCACGTCATCTTTGCGCAAGAAGAATTCTCTTATTTCTTGGGAGATGTGTGGGTATTGGCAGTGGATCTCGCGCAGCACAGTTTTAATGCGGCGCTGCACACACGCGGTCTGGCAGGACTTGCATATCCTCGCACCACCCTGATTCGTCACGAAATCTGTAAGAAAGGAAATTTATCATTCGTATTTCTAAGCATCTACTTAATAAATACATTGGCAATAAGAAAATCGCTCGCAAATACCAAGATCAACAAATATCTATTTGTCGTTACCAATCAAAGTCAAAGAGGGAAAAAACATATAACTCTGTTGTCAAAAATTGCATCTAGGTTACTTTTACCTACTAAATTTCTTCGGTTTTTCATGGTTTCTGCAACATTTATAGAAAAGCACCCATGAAATAATCAATAGTCGTTCCTTTGATCTAAAAATCGCATTTTGGAATACGATCCCAGCGTGCCCTGTGGTGCGTGTTGCAGTAGTTAAGGTTAGTAGCAGGTGCATCAACAGTAATACTACTCACACTGCATTGCCTTGCCCAGCCTGGTGCACGCCTTGTCGTACAGGATGCAGTCGACGTGCCACTTCACGGAATTTTCATTACTGAGGGTGCTTCGCAGCTCACTGAAGTCTTCCATCAACAGCGGCTTGTAGAAGACACTGAGGCTGCGAGGAATGGCGCTCTGAGCCTCCAGGTACTCCTCCGCTGAGCACTCCAGAGGGTCTTGGATTTCTGTCTGGGCGGAGGCTGTGTTCGCCGAGCCCACGATGAGTACCAGGCCGACGCACACCCATAGCAGCATCATAGTTCTCGTGGTGGAGTGTTCCTGCTTTGTCTGAAGGCTTAGAGGAAGGGCAAAGAGTGTCTTCGCTGCGTCGCTTGTCTCACTTCAACAGGGACTGACATAGGTTTCGTGGCCGGCTGTATTTATATGTCAGCAGATCCAGACTCCTCCTCCTCCTCCTCCTCCTCCTCCTCCTCCTCCTCCTCCTCCTCCTCCTAAGAATGATTTCAGTATCCTGCGTCACAGCTCCGGACTGGAGGCGCGGAAAGAAAAATGAGCATGCCTTTTTTTGTGGGTGGTCTGTTTTTCGTTTGTTTTTTCAAGAAGGTCGATATCGCCACAGTCACGAAGCGTCCAGAGGAGTGAAGAGAATTATTATGGGTGATATGATTTTCAGTATTGTGGAAGAAAGCGTTAGTTGGAAGGCAGGTGGAGAGTGCATAGTTCTTTGAATGTTCTTAGCCCCATTGTTAGATAGATGCATGTGCTCCATCACAGCTACAAACCCTGTACATGTGTTATTCCACACACACACACACACACACACACACACACATATGAATTTCCATACTTTGTCTATACTATCATGTAGCACAAGTTCAGAATCCATTACTGAACTCTCGTGTGTGTGTGTATGTGTGTGTGTGTGTGTGTGTGTGTGTGTGTGTGTGTGTGTGTGTGTGTGTGCGCGCGCGCGTGCGCGCGCGCGCGCGCTCTTGCTGGTCCACGTGGCGCACTGGACCATCAAACATGACCAGCGGCGGGACTCGAAAAAAAAGCTCTGAAAAAAAATTGGTTAAAATCTTTGTTACATGAACCATACTTTTTGTTTATGTGCGAGAGAGAGAGAGAGAGAGAGAGAGAGAGAGAGAGAGAGAGAGAGAGAGAGAGAGAGAGAGAGAGAGAGAGAGAGAGAGAGATAGAGAGATATATATA
>CM035191.1:16157922-16179308 GCA_020233015.1 Callinectes sapidus
AGAGAGAGAGAGAGAGAGAGAGAGAGAGAGAGAGAGAGAGAGAGAAGGGTGAACTTACTTTAGATGCAGTCTTATTGATTTTATAATATAGTAACCTTTTATTATCATTATTATTATTGTTATTATTATCATCATCATCATCATCATCATCATCTTCATCATCATTATCATCATCATCATCATCATCATTATTATTTCGATATATAGATAGTTTTCTCGTACATGTTATTTGCATTCGTTGTATTTTGCTATGTATTTGTTTTGTTTATTTCGTTTATCATATTCATTTATCTTATCTATTTTCTTATCAATTTTCCATCATTTTTTCTTACTAGCTCTTATTCCGTATTACACTCCATCTAGCAATCTATTCACACACACACACACACACACACACACACACACACGCTTTCTTTTTTCCATTCTTTTTTCATTGAGTAAATAAAAGTCATTAGGATTTTTTTTTATACTGAATGTATTATCTTATATGAATGACAGCTTAGCACACCGCGTCCCTTTGCGGAAGTTCCAGGCTGGAGCTACTGATTCGAAACCCGTTGCCATCAATATAGCAGATGGACGTGACTGTACCTTTTGTCCCACGCCCCGACCCACGTGTGGCATTGTGTTTCTGTTGTTAGTGTGATCAACGCGAAACAAACCATGGATATCTTCGACAAAGCCTTAATTTATAAATAATAATGAAGGCCAGTCCAAGACAGCGGAAGCCTGGCAACCGTCTCCGCTTCAACTCTTGAGTGGAAGAGTTGTTCGAACCACTCCCTTCCCGAGCCATAGACACCATGGCAGATCGCCTGCCGGGAACGCCACGGAAATAACTCAAAAGTGTGTGCTCTAGCTGCTGTTTCGCCAATCTGTGTGTGTCTACTGATGCACTGGTTTCTTTAGCATTTTCTGAACAGGTAATCATCACTCGTGTAGAATCATAATCCACTTTGTGAAGCCCATATGTATATTGTAACCTTGTCTCTTGTCTCTTATTCTACGAGCTCACATTGCTGCATACGTGTGCTGACAATGAACATCGGCGCTACAACCAGATGCTCCTCCATTCAGTACTTTACGTGTCAGTAGATGTTGGTGTGTAAACTGTAAAGTGGAGCAGCAGTTCAATGAGTTAGCCTGAACTGTTCACCTGTAGGGCAGAGCACCAAACAGGTATCCTAACCCCTGTATGACAAGTGCAACTGATGGACCGTTTAATCGTTTTTCAACTAATTACAAGCACAGTATGTATATTTATGTGTGAGATACTATCGTGACTAAATTTTATCTGTTTATCTGCTTATTTTTTCTAGCTATGGCAAAAAATTGGTCTTCCTTAACTTTACATGTAACTTTTATCAACTAAGGTTTTCCTCTGGTATGTAATTCCATTATTATTTTAGTGTTAGCAGTGCCAAGAAATTTTCATTGTGGGGGTTGAGGGGGGGGGGTTGTGGTAAAATGTGGCGGGGCTTCACAAAATATCATCATGAGCAATTGCCATGTCTTTTTGATATATATTGATAACAATATTGGGAGGCTAAGAGGAGGCTTGGCTCATTATTTTGGGTGGCACAAGGCCCCGCCAATCACCCCCTTGGTACCACCACTGTAAGCTCCTGTTTCAGGCAAAAAAATGGAATAATAAAGAAGTGATGTATAAGTCTGCAATTTAGGGTGATAAATTCCATCTAGTCTTTTAAGTGGTACTTGATTTTGGGAGTTTGGTTTAACTAAATTTTTCCATTAGTAATATGAGAAACACTCTTATGAACCTTAGTAATCATCTCTGTGGTCTTAGAAAATAGGTGGTTATGATAGAAGAGCAAAGTGTTTCAGAATACAACAACCCCAATCCCACATTGAGCAATCAGTAATCAGTTACTGACTATTTTAGAGGTGGGCAGTCTAATTTTGAAGTCCAACTATCCAATTAATCACTCACATTTTTAATCGAATAATCAAATAGGACTAACCTCTGCCAAAAGAATCAAATAATCACAATCGGACTGCTGAAAATTTTGTCACTCGAATCAAATAATCAAATCAGACTTGACGAGATGGCAAATCAGTAATCAATAATTGGACTTCATTTTTTTAATCCCACCCACCTGTTATCTTATCAAGGCAAGGAAAGTCACATAGTTTTTTTTCTTTTTTCCAGAAGTTCTGCACTGTGTGACTGAAGCTCCTTCCATGAGAAGAATTCACTGATACCTACTTCTGTACCAACTTTTGCATCCTGCACCCCTGTGATACTAAACAAGTAAGTTTAAAATGTGATTTATGGTTCCATGCGTGACTGCTGCACTTTCACTTCTTGTTTTGTAAACTTGTATGTATTTTACCAAGGCCTGATCATATTACCATCTCGGTGGAAGCTTAGAGGTCATGATTATCATTATTGACTAACACTTACCTCATACACCATACATCTCATCCTCCTCTGGTGTGCCATATGACACAGGCTGGTACAGCACCTGGTGTCAACCAATCAGTCCATCTCTGGTCAGGGAAGACAGTGACTGCCGTACTTGTCAGTGAAAAAAACTCAGGTGACCAGTCCCTGATGGGGTTTAAACTTATGCCAGCTGACACAGCCAATACAGACTCCTTTACCACTAATCTACAAGGCACTGTGTAATTCACAGCCACAGTCATCTGCTGGTCACCCAGTCAGCCTTTTCCTACAGAGTAGAGGCATGATTAGCTGAAGAACTAGAGAAAATATTAAGGAGTGGGGCTTTGCTGAAGAAAGCTTTGATCTTTCAGACAATTATTACATATTTAAGAAGATATATTATTTTCATTTTACCAATGAGAGCAAAGGCAATACTTTTCTTATTATTAAGGTGTTCAGGGATGATTTAGTATCGTTCTTATTAATTTAATGTCTTGTTCAATTACCATCATTTTCTTTGTCAACTTGATGTATCACAAGGACACTGCATTAGATCACACTTTCTTAGGATAAAGGTAGGAAAAGACCCTTACTTAGGTGTACAAGATGCCTTTATTAATACTTGAAAAGTATGGAGAAGAGGCACTTTTTAGTCACACTAAAGTGTACCAAGTAGGAACATCCTTTGTTGTTGGCGACCTGACGATGAACAGTAGAATTGCCATGATGGTTGTAGTTAACAAGTCAGCCTACACCCTCACAAATTACTGGCTACAAAACTGAAGTGATCCTGTAGAGAACAAAACTATACTGACACAATACTCATGGAATTCAGATCAGCATACATCAAGTCTTTGTGGTGGTGTATCAGGTCACAGTATTGTATGAGGGGGAGGGGGAGGCTTTTGGCCTAAAATGGAGCTGCAGTCTAAGTACATTATCAAATTACAAAAATAATTAAAATTACAAAATCTTCGGATGAATCCCATAACAACATGTTCTCACTACGAAGTTTGTTGGTAGTGGTGTACACATCAGCCCAGCCATCATTAGGAACTAGAAGCATGTTACTAAAGTTTGTCGGGTCCCAAAAACTAAATTTAAATAGTGGGTAAGGTCTTAAATAGTAGACATATTATAACAAGATACAATGCCAATTACAAAGTTAAATATAACTTTCACAATTCGGATTCTATTAATGACTTAAATTCAGTAAATTTCAGTACTCAAACTTACAATACTATCTTTCCATCAAAACCTTTTTTGAAACTAAGACAAAATGAACTAAAATACTGCAGTCGGTCCAATTAGTTAGGTATGAACTGGCCTCCATTGCAGGGATAATAGTGAGGTAAAGTCTGGTGTCTGTGTTCACATACAACAGAGTGTTTGTTACAATTTGTCTTTTTCGAAGCAACATACAATCAGTGCCAATATCATTGGCAATAAATAATTAAGAGTCTGGTAGCAACCATAACACTCCATTAACTGTGATAAAGACTGACACGTATGAACTCTGGGATGAATTTAGCAGCAAAGCAACATACAAAGTTTTGAATTGACTTAACACGATCCATGGTGATCTTGCCCAGAGTGCACAGTGCAGCCTGCCACCACCTGGAACACAGCCTTTATCTGCACCTGATACGGCTCATGAGCAGCGGCAGGTCTAGCAACAACACAAATTTATCATACCACTTTACAAAAGTTGAATAAATAACATACTAAACACCATATATTACATGGACCTATGGGTTACTTGCTAGAGAAGTTGAATCAGTGCCATCTTGAAACCTGCACATAGGACCTCCACAAATCATATCATTTGCACTAGCATTCAGTATATGGCAGATTTTTAGTAGCCCTGCGTCTTTTCCATTGGCTTGCAAAGATGAAGTCTTACAACACTGGCACTTCATACTACATGACGATTAAGTTTATGAAAATTCAAGACACCTGAAAACGAAAGGAGCTGTGAATCAACTCTTAGCTGAAAGCAAATTTATTCAACACTGACTTGGCTATAAATATAGTTGCTGTCCTACCAGACACTTAACTTCCAAATAGTTTCACCAGCCTACATGTACACTAAAAAAAATATATAAAAATGTATGTTGCTACAAAATCTGAGAATCAAATATCTGAATTGGTGCTTACAAAAATTGGTAAAAAAAATAAAAATATAAACTGAATACAAGGTCACTGAAGCAACATGAGAAGAGTTGACACATTGTTGTGAGCACACTGATGGGAGCCACCAGGTGGCCCACACACACACGGCCTCATAGTAACACTAGACACGCAGCTACAACTATTAGGGAGGGAGGGAGGGGGAGTGCAGGTGGAGGTGACTCAATGTTCTGCCCACCATAAGTACAGGTATCCTGCAGCAATATGTGATGTGAATATGAGGAGGTACAGATGGACGAAAAACTAACCTACACACATCCTGCTGACATTTATGCATGTATGTCTGAATGGAAATGAGCTGTGTGCATGTAAATATACATATATGCTTAAAAACATGCACACATATCCAGTAATATATACACACAATGAGATAACTTTCAATAATTACAACAATTTCATATACATATTACACATACACATATACTCATTCTCAGTTACATATGCACAACAGACACTATATAAATCTTCAGTGTAGTGAAGAAATGCACTATTGTAGCCTCATTTAATAAATGACTAAATATTTTTTGGACAGAGCACAGTATGGTGGAATTAATTGAGTCACTTCCTTGGTTGTTACTATCTATTGTACAAGTCTGCTGGCCACTGTGACCCCCCTGGACACATTACCAGGTTAAAGCACTTAAATTGGAACTGATGCTGAGATCTCTTGGATCACCTTCTTTGTCATGAAAGAGTTCTATAGTATAGTATTTGATATTCTGCAACTTTTTTCTTTTTTTCAGTGTAGTAGTATACTATAATTTTAACATTAGTGTATGAGATCAAAATGCCCTGCATGATCATTAGTACCTACCAGCTGGTTACCACTATTTCACTGAACAGCATTCAAGCTGAAGACGGTGATTTCCAATCTAAATTAAGAGATGAGAAATGTGAAGCAGCATTTAAGAACAATAATGGATCCCGCAAATGCCCACTGTAAGTTAGTTAGGTCAGTGCCGCCTGGTGCCGGGTCAGGAGGGTCACAGCGGACACATGCTGGAGCTGAACACATGGTGGAGGCACTGTTGTGTCCTCGTGGTTTGCTGGATTTTTTTTTCATTTTTTATTATTTTTTTTGTAATCTAATTTGGAGCCTCACACAGGTGTCCCGGGAAGCTGTCAGTCACTGAAATCTATGATAAAAAGACAGGAGCAGCAACTGCAAGATGCATGCAAATCATGCACAGTGGCCACAACAGAGCCATCTGACTGCAACCTGTATCAATGATCCACATGAATACAGAAAAGAAAGGTGAAATGCATGGGTTTGAGCTTGTGACCCACAGGTACAAAGGACATACCTGCGGGTTAATTTGTACACCATTATAGGGACAAGTGGGGCATCTGTAGGAACATTATCACACACTACCTAGGTTACAAATACATTTTTCAATGTTGCTGGCAATAGACTTTTAAACTGTAGTAAAATTATTTAAAACCATATAGGTATCCTCCAGAGAAACAAGTCATGGAATTGGTCCTACTGATATCCCAGGTCCTAGGTGGTGGGACAGCCCTGGGACACCCACATGAGCCTCCTGTCACTGTGGAGGGTTTGCTCTGGCTCGTCCAGGATATCTTGTGTCAAAGTCACACTAAAACAATTCCTCAAAGCCTTAGTATGCAGCTGAGCCAAATGGCTACCCTGTATCCATTTATTTTGCAGAGTTGGAAATACTAAATCATCCATGATAAGTCTTGTTTGCCATGTTTTAATGTCAACCAGATGATCCATGTAGGAGACAAGGAATTTAATTTCTTAGTAACTTTGCACACACAGTTCAGATAACAAAAGTTTTGATGTTGAAGTTGTATTACATGCAGAATATTGTTACACTTTCATCAAGTATGGTTGTGGACTCAGTCAATGACACTATGAAAGAGGACCTTAGCCTTGTCTTTACTGGCTAAATTTGTGTTGTTCAACACACAGTTTCTTGCTGGGCAACTACTACATCCTCAGCCAGTGGGCTCATGCGGTGTTGCCAGGCTGTGGGGTGCCCAGCTCCACGCTAACATCTCTATATTGCCATTCTGAATGTGGCACAACCAATACACCAAGCACCCAGTGCACCAGAATTTTATGAGATAAATTTTAAAAACAATCAGATATAGTACCTCACATAAGCATGACATCTTGAAGCATAGAGCTCAACAATTCATGGAAATCTTTAAGTAAAACAGGGTATAGGAAGCTTAAACCAGGAAACTATTACATCAATTGATCCCTATGTGTTCAGGAACTTGGCTATTATTTTCAAATGAGAGGGCAGTTTGCCCCTCCATCCACAATTTATCACAAGTCACAAGGCACTTGACTTATCACCAGCTTACCACTACAGGCAAACGTAATACATCAGCTCGGCTCTTCACGTAAAATCAACATGGGATTAGATTAACATAAAAGAAAATAATTGTAATAATAATTGTAGTAATAATAAAGAAAAGGGGGTGCTACACTGGGCTTTGTTACTGCTATTGACAGGGTGCTTGAAGATTTGTGGTGCCACATTCTACAAAACTGAAGTGCCACTCATGTCATGTAAACAAATAACTATCATCCAGTAACTGGAAAAAGCGCTTTTAGCATTTCAAATGCTTCAAAGAACAATCAACCTCTGTCATCACATGACTCATTTTGGTAACAGACAGTCATTAACATACGAATTCTAAAGAATTCTCAGCCTAACACAATTTTCCTTCTGGACAAGAGAGGCAGGTGGCCACTGCCTGGAGCAGGTGACCCCGACAAGCTTCTCACAATATCACAGACCAACAAGGTGTGCATGTGGTGTAGCTCCTCCTAACATGCCGTCCTCAGTCGCAGCTTAGCTGGCCTTACATCACTAAAACTTGCACTCTCTCAAGGGTTGCATTCTCAGCCAAACATTAACATACTCAACCTGGGATGTCCACAAAGCCTTTGATCCATATTTACAGGATACATCAGACCTATTTTTTCTTACAATTACCACTGACTCATGCATAAATACGACTTTTACTCATAAATCATGAAATATACATACTGTGGCTGGACTTTAATAAGGTTTGGCTGAAAATGTAGCCTAGTCAATCCTGACATAGTATTGTAACTGAAAGACAAGGAAGTTGGTCACAAACAAAGGAGAAAGGGAGGAATGAAGAAGCTGAGCAGAAGGATGAGAGGTGTGTGGGATGTGACTCGCGTGCCTCCTCTACGGTCACAGGTGATGCACACAGGAGAGACAGACTGACACAGACAGGTAGACAGACAGACAGACAGACAGGTGGAGGACTAAATACTACAGTTTAACGAGCTAGGCTCACCTACAGTACTTCTAATTTCTATCAGTAACACTAGGGACACATCTGTGGTATGGTACAAATAAAATTCAACAGTCACTTATGCCATAAACAAGCTCTGCTTTCATTTTTAGTTGACTTGGTCAACTTTCCACTCGGTGTACAAATGCTCTACGGTATGTTCTCGACAGTATCACGAGCAGTAGTTTAGAGTCCAGCCAGCGTGTCATAAGCCAGACTTTAACAGAAACACCAGCCCAGCCCTCCACCTGCCACGGCCCCTCAGAGGACCAGCAGGGGGCAGCCCACCCACTCCTGGGTTGCCATCACCACAACTCTCAGCTGTGCCCCTCATGAGATGTTTTCAGGCAGAACAACCCTGGCTTTTATGTGGTGGACAGTTAAGAGCATGCAATGCTAGCACCATCATGTTCCCCTGGGGCAGATGGCAGGGCCAAGCATATCCGCAACACCAGACCACAATGACAATCCAGAAGGCTAAGAACCTCCACAGCAAAAACAGTCCAGTACATAGTTATACACAAGTGGCTCTGCACTTAGCTATTGCCTAACACTGACCATGGCGAGCAACTCAGGTCTCCAGATTGACCTTGGGGGTAAATTTCAAGGCCCTATGCCCCTGCCACTGCTCTGGGTTTCAAGGGGAGAACAAGGAAAAGAGGGGAATGGAGTAGGGACTCTGCAGGTAGGCATGAGGTGAATTTGGCAGTCTTGTTGCACCAGGAAGTGGCCAGGTGACGCAGATGGTGCAGTGGGCCAGGTGATGGGGAGGAGCAGGGCCAGGGGGCAGTGGATACAACCCACGCCCACACTAACCTACCTTGTACTATAGGCTCAAGCCTCTGGCCCACCTCATTGGTTGGGCTATAAAAAGTTTTGTAGAGGGGGAAGCACAGTGCCACCTCGAGAAGATCAGTCGTACTCAATAGGATACCAAGAAGTACAACTAAAATGTGGTAACTGGGCTTGAAGTATTATTGTTGGTGAGCACAGCAGGCGGTGTGGAGCTCTGCGTGCATCACTGGGCAGTGACTAGATCACAAGGATACTCAACGCTGCTGAGGTGCCCCCTGGCTTGCTCACCTCCTGTAACACCTGCCAACTACTCTTAAATTTTAACCTCTTTTGAGAATAAGAAATATGACAACAATATCAATACCTAAATTTACAAACTAGGCATGTAACACAGTTACTGTCACTGGTTCAAAACCTTTGATTTTACTGCTTTTGAAGCAGACGTGGCACTTTCAGTGCGTATAGTATCAACTAATTTGTTATAAGAATGTAAATATATATATAAAAATTTATCTTCTTAAATATTTGGGGACAATTTTGGTATTATTCATTAGACATATTTTGTAACTTATGTAGGTTTTGTAGATTTTGCATATTTTCTAAATTTTGAAGACTCTGTTGCAAACTATGCACTGGCTTGGCAAAGGGGACCCCAAGGTGTGTGGTGATGTGCTTAGAAAGGTAATCTGCTCGGGCAAACTTCTTCCCACACACCTTGCATGGGTATGGCTTCTCCCCAGTGTGGATGCGCAGGTGTCGATTCATGTCAGAGCGGCCACCAAAAGCTTTGCCACAAACACCACAGTTGTAGGGTTTTTCTCCGGTGTGGGTGCGGATATGAAGCTTGAGGTTCTCCCTGCCCTTGAAACCCTTCTGACAGAACTGGCACTTGAAGGGTCGCTCCTCGTCCCCTCGTGGGTCAGGAGCAGAAGGAAGGGGGGCGTGAGGGAGCATGATGGCCCCTCTTGGTTCCAGCTTGAACAAAGTGTTCTGGCCTGGAGGAGTGCTGGTTCCAGGAGTGACACTGGTGGTACTGGCTGTGGCAGTGCTCATGGCAACACTTGAGGACGGAGGAAGGCCACCTACAGGGGTAGTGGTAGCAGGAGGGGAGGGCATGGCTAGAGGGGTGGAAGCTGGGAGTGGAGAGCGAGGTGGTCCCGAGATACTGGTGGGAGAGAGGCGTGGAGATGCTCTGGGTGAGGAAGCCACACTTGGAGGCCGCGACAGACCTGGTCCCTCACTTACATTTACTTCCCGAAGGGTGTCCAGCGAGCATTCCGTTGATCCTCGGCAGTGCCCCTCAAAGCTGCTCACGTCTCGGAATGTCAACTTGCACTTAACACAGTACACAAACTTTCCTTTGTTCTCTTCCTCAAACTCTCCATCCTCCTCCTCACCTTCTGGTTCTATTTCCTCCTCTTCCTCATCTCTGTCTTCGTAATTCTTCACGCCATTTTCTGGGTTAACAGGGTGCAGAAGGGCAGCATTGAACGATGTGGGATTAGACGTGGACGGCCTCTCTGCTCCCTCCTCCTGCTGCTGAGTCTCCATGCTTTCTTCCTTCAAGGTTACTGACGTCTCAGATTCACTCTTTGAGGAATCACTAACTAGGACTTTATGGAGATAAGACTCATGTAATCCCCTGTGCATCAGCCTTCCTTCTTCTGATTCAGCCTTCATGATACGGTCAAGAGCATCATGGTTAGACCTGTGTTTGGTGAAGCTTTTATGATACTTGAAGCACTGGCCACACACGCTGCAGCGGAAAGGTTTGTCGCCGGGCAGCTTGGCAGTGTGGTTCTGCTCCTGGTGCCTTTGAAACGCTGACTGGTACTTGTAGCGCTGGCCACACTGGTCACACTTGTATGGTTTTTCCTCCTCGTGGATTCTGATGTGTTCCTCCAGGTGGTGTGCCGAGGGAAGGATCATAGCACAGATGTGACAGGTGATGCTATTTCCAACATTCTTTTCTCTGCTGGTGCTGGCAGTTGCTGTAGAAGTGGACGTTGTTCCTGTGACCACTGGCAGTCCTAGACTAAGACTAGAGGTTCCTCCAACACCTGCTGGGCCTCCTAGAGCTGCTAGTGGTAGTCGTGCACTTGGAGGCAGCGCCTTCATCATATCTAGGAAGTGAATTATTTCTTTAGGTGGAGACACTCCAGGATGTTGCTGTTGCTGTTGCTGCTGTTGTTCTAAGAGACCAGGAGGAAAGTAATGTTGAAAGGGATGATAGCCTAAAGCCAGAGCTTGATGAAGAAGGGCCATTTGAGGGGGCAGGGGACCACTTGGAGTCAGGGGACCTCCCAAGGCAGTAGCAGTTATGGATGAGTTGCCAAGGGAACTGCCAGCTAGGGAAGGTGAGGGCACCGTGGATGGTGGTCCAGAGGACACTACACCTGTCTCTCCTTCCTCAAGGATCACCTCTGGTGATTGGATGGTCTGCAAACAGAAAAATGGATTATAATCTATATATTTTTTGTTTAGAAAATCTTACATACATCATCTTTTGAGAAGGATGAATTAAACTCACCCTGTTCCATACCAATCAGACACTACACTTCAGGTATCATGGTACAGAACAGTGATTTAAAAAGGCTTCATTAAAAAAAGCATATTCATAGAATGGATACTATCCAAAAAAATAAGGAATGAACTAATACAATTGGCTGAAGATGTATATCCATTTCGATCCAGTAGTAATGCCATCTTTATACTGCCAGAAGCCAAAACTTAAATGCTTTTGATATTCTATAGACAAAAAACATGTCAAGTTACACTTTTCATCAGCATCTCTAAAGGTGAATTACATTATTACTTCTAACAGTGATCAGGTTACAGTGCTCCCAAGTTATTCTGAAACCTTAAAGACAGGAAGCATAGCCTAAGTGTGGGACTCACCACATGTGCCCTGTCGTCATCATCGTCATCACAGCCCCGGGGCTCCCCAGGGCTGCTGGTGGAAGTGCTTGTGGTCGTTACTGCCACACCTACGGAGATCTTGGCTATGGACGGCGAAGCTTTGTCTGTGTCCCAAGTGGGGGGCGTGTTGTTGTTGTCCTGCATCAAATGTGTGTGGTTAGTGGAATGAATGAATGCATCTCAGCTGAACAGCCACCAATCTGAAAATTGGCTGTAGCAAATGTGTAACACACAGCCAATTTAAGGTTTCACAGAAGTAAAACACGTACCATCCATAATCATCACATCATTGAGTTAATTTCTTCCTTTGGTACTTGTGTTCACTTACATCAAAATTAATGTAAAAAAGATAGACACAAAATAAATGTTTGAGGATGAAAATTAAGGCAGTGATGTTATTTAGAGTGTCTGAGATATGATTTTGAATATCAGATGGATAATGAAAATAGAGTACACAAATAATATACAAACTTTGTTATTTCAGTTAAAGATGAAGAATTAAATCACCTATTTGAAAAAAATTATTAAATGGTACATCTCAAGCTGTTTGTGGAGGGAATGGTGGGGCATGAGACAGACTGGGTGACATTGGTGTGAAAATAAACATCATAAAAGATGGCAAGATAATGTTAGAAGGATGAGAGGCTGAGGGGATGAAAGGCACAGCACTGATGATGAATCTTTGTCATGGATGTCCACTTCAGGATGAAAATAAAATTTCAATGTGATCAATCATGTTCCAAAAACTAGTTATTGATTATTGCTAGAGCACAACCTGAAGAAAATGTAATCAGGACACTTCCATTGAGAACTATGCTCAGTGAGCTCAGATGAATGTGGTGTCACTATGCACCACCAACCTCTAAGATGCTCATGTGTTACACTGTGACAATACCAGCCATCTCTGGAACTTGAAAACAAGATTGATTCCTAGAGCATGAGAACTCACAGGCAGTTGACAGTAGTTCATGTGATTAATCTCAGTTGAGTGGCACGGGATACTTGCTTTTACCCATAATGCAGTTGAATCCCTAACAAAAGCAACAATAATAAACAGCACTACACTGAGTCCCCATCATTAAGGAGGCAGACAAGACAAAAAATTCTTTGTGCTTAACTTCATCTTCAGGAACTTGAGTAGTGAGAACTGAAATAGTATAGTAACTAGCATTGATGTGGATGAACCATGGGTTACATTGTTTAAGGCCATTCTTCTACCTGTCACAACCTACCTCTCTTCTGGTTGGGTCTGTAATCCTGATTCCTGAAGAGCTGGAAGCCAGAGTGTACTGCCTTTCATTAGTGTCTTGCTGCTGAGGGAAATGGCCATTTGGTGGGTCATTTTGTGCCTGTTTGTTGCCTTCACCAGCTTCCCCATCATCCTCACAGCCCTCCACTGACACTCTTCGCCTCTTGTGGACTGGGGAAGCTTCTCTGGAAGTTGGATGAGAGTGGTAGGCTGAAAGGTGCGAGGAACAGAAACTGGAAGGCGGCATGCCCGGGTGCAGGGCTGCCAGTGGTGGTGGTGGTGGCCTATCTTCAGATCCAACTTTCCGTCGGGGGCTGCCACTTTTTATGTTAGTGGCCTCCAAGGGTGGAGAGCTGGAACTTGTGGTGGTCGTGGGTAGACCAGTGGTGCTCGTAGGGGTGAGGGTGTACTTCCCTCCGTCCCCAATGTCCCTCCCTGTACAGTGTGGAGATGGTGTCCCTGGGAGTCTGTTGTCAGCCAAACCCTTGATCTGCAGCTCCCTGGCAGTGCAGAGCAAGGCTGCAAGGTCGTTCTGCTCCACCGACACCTCTCCATTGTAGATAAACTCAACAAGTGTCCGCAGTTCTGAGTAGCGAACATCCTTGAGTATCACGATGGGATGCTTGTCTGGATGGGCTACAAGCAACTCTTTGAAGTACGGGGAGCAGGCAGACAGCACCAGTCGGTGAGCCTTCAAGTGGCGGCCCTCACATGCCAGTGTCACATCCACGAAGGTCTCTGACTGGAGCAGGGAGTTGAAGACTCGAATCAGGTTGGCCCAGTGATTGTTCCACTTGAGGCAGTACTGGTCACTTCCCATCATCAGGAGTGCTGAAATGAAAGACACACAATTATTATCTCGGCCAACACACCATATGTTGCTGTCAAATCAAGTTCAGTGTGAATTAAAAAATGCTATAATTACAGTAGTCCAGTGAAATAAATTTTCAGATAATCAAGCAACAATATAAATTCAAATTCCAAAAGTATTGTATGGAAAGCTGTCTGAAAACACAAACATTATGAAGAAAAATATCAAGTCAAGAATTACCAACTCCAAAAGTATCAATAAACCCATAAATTCTTCATAACTTGAAATTGTAAGTCTGCAATTGCTCTTGAATAGTGATGGGCATATAGGAAAGAGAATGGTATAAAAAATGAGAGTAAAACAATGTATAATGGATAAGTCACAATTCATACAGGAAAGAGTAACAGAAATTATGTAAGAAGATTTGAAGCACAGTAACTACATGCTACACATATCTCTTTCAGGCATGAACGAAGCGGGAGTTGGAGAGGAAGGAGAATGTAAACTATCAAGACGAGGAAAAACAAGAGAGAAGCAAGAGACTCCCACGCAGCACTCCACACACGGTAGGTGATTGGTAACTTAAGGTCTACTGGAGTGTGTGTAGAGAACCAACATGTCTGGTACTTTTTCTGTGTCACTTTTCTGTGATGTAGTGTTTGTATAGTGGGAATGGTCAGTGTGTGTGTGTGTGTGTGTGTGTGTGTGTAATGCCTCACCAGGATGTGGCAGCGGGTCCTCACGGCACATGCTCCTGTGGGCGCCGCCATTCCCCGCCGACAGAACTCATGAGGGCCAGTAGAGTAGGAAGGTGTTGCGGGGCCGACTTTCGACTCACACAACACCACCCACCACCGCCTCTTGGGCCCTCCTCACTCCCACCTATACCGCCGCTGTCACACTGTCGCACTCACTCGCTCTACTCAATTAAGGATGCATGTGTCATTTCCACTAAAGTTGTAGCGGCCACAGTGTCTTTACTTCCCATAGCTTGGTACTCCTTGTGATTATAACTTGTTTTTATTTTATTTCTCAGTTGTAGGCTTTTTATCTTTTTTTTTAATCTTTCTTCTGTTACCGTTGCTTTGTAAAAATGATGTTTCTGTTTTGTATTATGTATAAATTAACCTGGAAATTGAGAAGCACTATTTAGATCAGGCCGTGATGATGTTTGGTAGACAATTAGTTCATTGCGCGTGGGTGTCGCGTCTGATTTACTATCACATCTTGTTTATCATCACTCGTTCGAGGTGTTGATGGTGGACACACACACACACACACACACACACACACACACACACACACACACACACACACACATACACACACCAGCCAAAGAAAATAATCCTACCCCATCAAAAAAAACGAAAAAGAAAAAATGCACTTCAAATTACCAATATGTACGACAATTTTCCTTACGATGCACGATTATAATTTGTTTTCGTATAAGGCGATTCACTTCTTGCTCCTCCCTCCCTCTCTTCCCCTCCCTTCCCCCTCGTCTCCCAGCCAGTCACCCCACCCCCCATGTCCTCCTCTGTTGCTATTTCCTGCGCCCACGGCCTGACCCTCGCCTCATCTTGCCACTTATTTCTGAAAACACACGCCACTTACACCCCATCTTCCTATTCTACTCTCATCACCATGTTCTATTTATAAAGTCTTCGCTTCTCCTACGATTCTTATTGCCTTGTGTTCTCAGTGGATATAGGTATACTCTCTCTCTCTCTCTCTCTCTCTCTCTCTCTCTCTCTCTCTCTCTCTCTCTCTATGTTCTATTTCTTCATCACCCCTCACTTCCAGCCCAGCAGACGCATACCAGTAGCACTACCTTCCATTTTCTATATCCTAGCTAGCTATTTCCTTCCTGAATATACCCAGACGTTCTTACTGTAGGAAAAAATGTAGTATCCGTTCAGATGCGTTCGTTCTGTCAAAGGATATGCTCGTGAAAAAAAAAGAAAAAGAAAGAAAGAAAACTGGCATTTGTTCGTTAACTTTCGGTCAGTCACGGATTAATTTGATAAAAGAAAAAGAAAAGAAAATCCCTCGTTAATCATTTCTTCTATATAAAAAAAAAAAGTATATAAAAATAAATAACATCTAAATCTTACATTCATTCAGAAAAAAAAAAAGGTTATGCAGACTTCGCCAAACTAAACTGTATAAAAGAAAAACCCTTACTCGACCAGAGGGAAAAGAACGTTCAGTTTCAGATAAGATTATATAAATACTTTGCGTGACGGACTAAATATACTAAATAAATAAATAAATACATAAAGGACTTCCATGGACCCAGTGAAGAAAATAATAAAGCCTAACCATGAATAAACTAGAATAAAAAACATATATATAACCCACTTACGTATATGGATCATTAAAATTATTCTCCCTTTATGTTATGTAACTCAGCGATAACAATTTAGTGAAGTACTCGACCTCAACCAGCGCCTATTACTTCAGTAGGCCTTCCCCTGAGAGCAAACTGGTAACGATGACAGACAAATTAGCTGAAATCCTAATAGAAAAAAGCCTCACTAGTTACAGAGGCGCTGGGGTCCTGTTGCTGGGGTGTTTAAAGTGATGGTGGTGGTGTTAAACATTTGATGTCGAGATGTTGATTGAGGTCATGTGGTGATGATGATGGTGGTGGTGATGGTGGTGGTTAAGGTCATCTCCGGGACGAGGACAGAAATAGGTCCTAGTGATGGGTGGTGTTGTTGTTAGGGTGCAGTGCGAGTGGTGTATCTTGTTGCTGATTGTGATGGTGGTGGTGGTGGTGAGTGGTAAGGGTTGGTGGTGGCTGTGGTATAATATGCTTTGGTTGGTTGGTTAGCTGTGGTGGTGGTGATGAAAGGGATTCTCTCGGTGTGGTGGTGGTGTTGGGGTGTTGACTTTACAGGTGGTGGTGACGAAGGAGGTTGTCTTATCGTGGTGGTAGTGATACGGGGAGTCGCTTTGTGTGGTGGTGGTGATGGTGTTACCGTTAGTGTTAGGTAGTGGTGGTGGTATCTGTGGTGGTGATGAAGGATCGCTTTGCTCTCGTGATGGAGGTTAACTCTTAATGGTGTTGAAAGGTAAATGTAGCGGTGGTGGTGATAGTGGTGGTGAAGAGCAGGGCATGATACTAGTGATGTGTTAATGGCAGTGATCGTGATGAAGAGAAAAAAAAAAGTCCTTCAGTAATGCGAGATAGATTCAGCAATAATGCGAAGTTGCTGAGGTACCAGTGAAGTGTTGCCTGGTAGCAGTGGCAATGACAGTGAAGAGTTAGTTACTTGAGTGTGGTATAGACTGTAGACTGTGACAAGAGTAACAGGATGGAATAGTAACACAGTATGCTTGTCAGGCAGTGGCTACCTTGCTGCAACTTAGCGGTGTGCTCCATGACCTGTGGCTTAGCAGGGTACACACACACACACACACACAACGCGCGGTAGCCACGTATCAGATCATGCTAAGAGCGTCGTATGTAGTAGATTGTATATACTCCTCCGAACAGGTATTTCCCGCGGCCCTCATCAATATTCAGGCCGCCAGTGAGCGACGCTTGAGGCGGGAAAGTACAGATCATGTCCAGTCTGCATGGAGGCGCCGGCGTATTAGGACTTTTAAGCCTCGCAACTCCCCCTCTGTGTGTCAAGGGTAAGGAAAGGGAGCGTTCTTGAAGCATCGCCCTAAGAAATAACATTCGCCGTCGCTTTCAGTAGCAGTAACAACTTAATTTTATGTTTCTCTTGTCTCTTTGTGTCCTGAGATATATCTAATGTCGAGTCGATAACCTTATAACATAACTGGATTTCCTGCGATACCTAGATTAGCATTAGTGGATTCTAGCTGTCAGAAACTTGAGTAGGCGATATTTCAGTAGTGTTAACAAGTTTTAGATCACATGACTGTACTCCCCAGAATGTATCGAGATAGGTATTGGATGATATCGGTGAAAGTTGGGTAGGTTACATGAGAGATATTAATATGTTTAATATGGAGTGTTTACTGAGGGATGTGGTGTCGATAGCGGTTGTTTTAGTGGAGTGTTGATGTTCGTGGGGTGTGGTAGTGTGGTGGGGGTGATGGTGGACCTCATTACAGTCCACCTGGCTGGCTGGTGGCAGCAGCTCGTGAGTCATCCCAGCTTCACTCCAGTTGTTTATTCACGGAATGCGGACACCCCCAAAACACCCACCGTGATAAAGACTGGCCTAACTCCGACAGAGAGAGAGACGCGCCCAACCCCTCCAACCCTTCCTGACGAGACACCCCATCCAACACGCCCTGCTTGTTCCTAATGTTACGATACATTACGTTCTTTACTTATGACACACACACACACACACACACACACACACACACACACACACACACACACACCCGGGTTACAAAAATAAATATATATATAATGTACACACTTCCCTCCCACGAGTCAACTTGAAAACAAAGAAGCCTGACGAGGGAGAGGATGTCGGGCAGGTGGTGATGCCGTTGCTTTATGCTAATGGAAAGGACTGAATGATCTTATGTAATGATGCTTCCTAAGGTCACCCAAAGTACTGAGTGGCAGGGCAGTTGTGGCTGAGGGGCGGTGAGGGGGAGACTGGAGGGGAGAGTAGTGGTGTAGTGTTGCTACGGTGTGTAAGAAGGGTGGTGGTGAGGGCGGGTATGGCTCCCCTATCTGGGCCCAGCAGCCACCCCACCCACCATTCCCCGCCGCCGCCACCCACACATGCTGCCTCAACACATAGCTCTAACCCCTGTCCTCCCTCTCCTGCCACCACGCACGCCACACACCACAACATATCACTCCACTCCACTCCACTCACACACGCGTGCGCACGCTCACACACACACACACACACACACACACACACACAGAGTTCCTCACGTGGGGTTGGGATCCCGTGTCGCCCACCGCAACACCACCAACACATTAGTTACTTCTTTGTCACGCTGCACACCACGGCAAGTATAATCCTCGTCACCGGTATCACAGTTTTCTGCACGACTCTATATTGCATAGTACACTGTTTCGTCACTCGCACTCGTGACAGTCCACGTAGCGTAGGGAGAGGACTGACACGAGTAAGGGTCGTGGTCCTGAGGCCTGCAACCCTCGCTCAACAAGCCACTAAGGCAAGGAAAGTACGTGAAACAACACCCTGTGATGCACAGGATGCAGGCCGGCGTTGGACAGTAGGCAGAAGGACAGAGAGCCACTAACGAGGAAGGGAAACGGGCGGGAGCGCGGGCGGTACCAGCTGAGGCGGGCGGCACGCGGGGACGAGGGGCCGCACCTCTAAGCGGCTGAGCGGCGCACCTCACACTGCCCTCTCCCCCGTACGAGCGCTACACCGCCGCCCGTACGCTGTAGGCCCGCCACGCGCGGCTGTGCGGGGACACTACCCCGCTCCCCCACATGCACGCACCCACGCACACACTCACTCATGCAACACTCGCGCCGTATCACAGATCCACACTGCACTTTGGCCCCGGCCACAGTACAGAGGAGGGAAAGAGATGGCACTCATTGGGGTGGAGGTGAGAGGGGGGCGACGAGGGGACCAAGAGACGACGAGCCTTTCTAAGGGGATAATGCTTAGGGCAGGAGAAGGTAGGGGAGGGAAAGGACAGAGCTGGGCTGGGTTGAGACTTATCTATGCCGGTGGCTATGCCATGCCAGGCCAGGCCCGCCCCATACTACCTACGGGGACCCACCAAGGACAAACTCAACAGCAGGGCTGACGAGCGCCGCGCCGGGCCTTAGGACCAAGAAGCGGGGGAGAGTGTCGGCGGGTAGCCCCGCTAACAAGTACGGCGCACAAAGATAGCTATGGGAGGGAGAGCAGGCGAGAGAGTAGGGTGTAAAGAGAGCGCGGGGTAGAAAGAGAGTGAGGGAGGAGGGAGGGGGCGCAGGCAGGCAGTCTTGGTCCGCCGCCGCCGCTGTGGTGGCTCCGTCGCAACATCTTGCAACCACGCCGGCCTACCCCCCAGGCCACCGCCGCCACGCTCTCCCAGCTCCCTTCGTCTGTCTTCTGCAATGCTTCGGTCACCTACTCCCCACCCGGCCTGGCCCTGCGTGGGGGCGGCGGGTGCTGAGGTTACGGGGCCGTGACACCACTGGCTCAAGGAGGACTGTCCTACCCCAAACACCACCACTACCACCACCACCACCACCGCCACTCCTTGCATGCATGCCTGCCTGCCTGCCATGCTTCCTGCCCGCCTGCCTCAACACCCAAAACCTATCCTGCCCAGCGCCCCCGACAGCCACGCGACGCGGCAACAAAGACGAGGACGGCAACGACTGTAAAACTGTACTACAGCTCGGCGATGGCCCTCCCGCTGCCTTCCCTTCCCCCAATCAGTCTGCCCGCCGTGCCCTGCCCCCTGCCCGGCTGACCTGACCCGAGGGTGGCTAGGGGCAGAGTGTACCCACCAGGATGATTGGCGTATGAGCCGCGGCTCCCCAGGCGTGACGGTGGGGACGGTGGTGGTGGTGGTGGTGGTGGTGCTAGCGGCCTGAGAACCTTTCCTCTCCCTCCTTCCCCCTCCCCCTCCGCCCTCACCGGCCTGGGTCGCTCTCTCACTCTCTCCTTTGTCCCCACTTGACTCGCAGCCTACTCCTCCCGCCCCCCACCCCTCAGCGCCGCCCTCTACAACCACCATCACCACCACCAAGCAGCGGCAGAGTGGTGTCAGGCGGGCGGGGAGTCTGCTGCTGTTGCTGGTGGTGGTGCTGCCTGTTGAGTGTCACCAGGTGTCACGCCACGGACTCGTCCCCGCCACTAACTAGGTCATTCTGCACTCCGTCACTCCGCCACTCGCACACATTCCTGCTAACACAAAAAGCCGTGCCTGGTAACAAAGGGCGTAGTAGTAGCGTGGCGCGAGTACACTTGTAGCTTGACTGGACAAGTGAGCCTTTGCACGACACACGATTTCCTAATAGGCACAAACGTAGAGGCCGCGGCTGACCATGGATAGCTCCCTCCTTTCCTCTCTTTTTGCCCTCTACCATCCATCGCTTCTCTTCTCCTCCTCCTCCCTTTGCCATGAACTCTCTCTCTCCTCTATCTCCTCTCCCTTTGTATCTACCATCGGCTCTCTTCCTTGGCACTCCTCTCCCTCCCTCTCACCCGCTACCATCAGCCCTCTCCCTGGCACTCCCATCCCTCTCTATACCCTGATCTCTCTCTCTCTCTCTCTCTCTCTCTCTCTCTGGCACCTCTCCTCTCCGCTCTCCCTCTCTCTCTCTCTCGCCACCATGGACACTCTTCTCTGGCTCCCCTCTCCCTCTCTCTCTCTTTACCCTCTACCATGGCCCTCTCCTACCCCCCTCCCCCTCTCTCCCACACACTGGATGGAAGGCTAACACACCACACCAATCTTTACATAACCAAACCTTAGGGTAGGGGGTAGGAGAGAGAGAGAGAGAGAGAGAGAGAGAGAGAGAGAGAGAGAGAGAGAGAGAGAGAGAGAGAGAGAGAGAGAGAGAGAGAGAGAGAGATTTTCTTGTGCAATGTACCCTAATAAAAGCAAGAACATCGATCATAATACCGTAGAAGAAAAAATAGTGAATATAACGTAATGTATGTACTATATGTGCCAAACGAAGTACCTAAAAGCTTGTCTTGAGATGCCTTTTGCTGTTTTAATGCGACGGTTTTCAAAGGCTACAGACGATTCGCCGAGAACTCTTATTAGGCCTGATT
>CM035191.1:16210915-16221125 GCA_020233015.1 Callinectes sapidus
CCTCTTTTTTAATGCTTGGTACTCTGTTTGATATTCTCTTCCCCCCAAAACCGATTTACCACATATTCCCCAAGATCACGGGGAGATGGGAGGACCACAAACTGAAAAAAAAAATCAAAACTTGAAAACTATCCATTTGCAATGGAAATGATGTAGAACATCAGTTAATTCATTAAATGTCTTACTAAGAAAAATACAAAAGTCACTTCGGAAAATCGTTGTTTCGATGAAACTATTATATAAATTGACTGATCTTTCAGTATAGAGGGATGTTGTTTTTGGTGTAAAATTGTATTTAGTAGATCTTCAGACTGACACATTTATTCTCGTTCGTACCATATACAAAAAGGAGAGTCATTATTGTAGGGTATCTATTTAGCAATAACATGTTAACTGCAACTCATGCACGCTCAATTCTCAAGGTACTTCCTCACTCTTCTCTCAAAGAGAATTTCCACTCATCCTAAGTTTTCTGTCACCTTTCTTGCTCTTCACCCTGACATCAACACGTCATCTTGGCTTCCCCACTCACCATAATTTTCTCTCCAACTTCGTTCCCTTACCTCTTCTGTGACTTGGGTTTTTAAAGAATATTCCTTTCTTTTTTATCCTCTCTTCGTTGACACAGCAACGCTGAAATGACGAAAACTTCCCCTGGAGTTAAAAACAAACATTTTAATCTCATGTTTATGTAGCCGCTATCGCTACTCCTTCCTCCCTTCTCCTCCTTCCCGCCCCTTTAGCATTCTCCTTTCTCCACCTTTGTGCCTCTTCCTCTTCCTTCACTTCTTCTTCCTCCACTTCTTCCTCCTCTATCTCTACCTTCTCTTGTTCCTCCTTCAGCCTCCTCATCTTACGCCTCGTTCCTCCTGGGTTCTCCCTCTTACGTCTCTCTTTTTTTTTTACCTCCTCTCACCTTCAACCCCTCTTATCCATTCTCTCTCTCTCTCTCTCTCTCTCTCTCTCTCTCTCTCTCTCTCTCTCTCTCTCTCTGTCTCTTCTCTTCTCTTTTTTTTTTCTTTCTATTCTTCTTCTTCTTCTTCAATCACACACACACACACACACACACACACACACACACACACACATACACACTACTTTATCTGTGCACTCGCCTATACCACCACCACCACTTCCACCACCACCACCACCACCACCTCATCCTGCCTCTTCACGCCTCTCATCTTTCCGTAAAAAGAATGAAAAACAAAAAAGAAATCTCCCACGCGTTTCAAGAATTACCGCAACGTTATTTCCTCGCCCACATCACTGGATCCCGGGTAAGTGGTTTGACGCGACACGCAAAAGCCACAGGAACGGAGGTAAAAGATGGGAGAGAAAAGTCCAGCGTTTCGTGATGACCAATTCTGAACCGACTGGGTATGGCCTCACTCACTGCCTTGCGTTCATTTTTGGCTTCCTCAGTGAAATGTGAAAGATACGTACACAAACTGCATAGGAAAATAAATAAATATGTATACACGATGCATTCATTGATGGTTCGTGCAAATTTTCATTCTGTATGTGTCTTTTGTTTCATACCATCAACTATTTCAGTCTTTTTTTTTCTTTGCTCAGTTTTAACCCCTTGTAGTTTTTTTGTTATTCTCTTGGATATGCAATTTTACTCTCTCTCTCTCTCTCTCTCTCTCTCTCTCTCTCTCTCTCTCTCTCTCTCTCTCTCTCTCTCTCTCTCTCTCTCTCTCTCCCGTCCATTACCACAAGCAGGCAGCCTCCTCCAAGTTGCTCAATTAGGCAAATGACTTGGGGAACAGCAGACGCCGATTGCATCCTTACGAAAAGCAGCGGGAAAGTTATTGGATTTCACTTACAGCTCTTCTTTATCTACCGTTTATCTCGCAGCAACAGCAGAAACGACTGAAAACTGCGTGTAAACTAATGAAATGATGGGGAGGAAGACAATTAAACCTATCATGACCAAAAAATGCACGAGGGAAAGGATGAAGAGATGACAGTGGCTATAGTTTTGTTTTGCTTCTCCTGTAGTGTTGGATTCAAACTCCTTCGCCTCTACAGACAAGTCTCTTCCTCCACACAACACTATGTGCATCTAACTAAACATACATTCTTCATCCCCCTCTAAAAAAGGGAAAAAATATACCTTCAATCTTGTTAAACCTTTTTAGACTGGCATCTCAGTGGGGTCTTTTTTCAGCTTTTACTTTGCCCTTAACCGGAATCTTTTCTTACATAAAAAAGTGACCGGGATGAAAGACCCACATGATCTATTTGAGGAAAGCCTTAACTTTGATCTTGAACCCCATAAATTCTCCATGACCCCTTTCAGACATCTTAATGGGTAAGGTTAGGAAGGATATTATATTCAGATGCACACGATCCTGGTTTCTTCTCACCTATCCAATACTAACCCAATTACTAGTAATATAAGACGAGATTATTGATTTTCTATTTCCTTTTCAGAAATTATTTTCATGTAATAGGGTGGAAGCTGGCCAAGGACAGCAAAAATAAAATAAAAAGCCCACTAATTTGTCAGTCCTCTTAAAAAGCGAAAGTGAGATTGAATAGTATAGAAAAAAAGGTATAGGGATGTTAATTACCCAACTAATCATCCAATGCTATTCCAACTAAAAGAAGAGAGAAGATTACTGATATTATAGTTGCTTTTCTGAAATTATATTAATGACAGAGACAATATAGTACACACTAAAAGATGAAAGGATGTTAATAACCCACCGGGGAGTATAACTGATTATCCAATACTATTCCAGCTAAAAAAAAGACGAAATTACTGACATTCCAGTTGCTTTCAAGAAATCATAACAGTGACGGCGACTATATAGTACAGATAAAAGATTACAAGATGATTATAACCCAATTGAATGTCTAAAGTTGACCTAAATGACCTCTTATGTAGCCTTTGACCTCAAAAAACCACGCATTACGGTCTCATTCAGGCAATAAACACCTCATTTATTTACATGCAATTTATCCCCCCCCCTCCCCCCCATCTCGCCATCATACTAACAACACAACACAACACCTGGCTCCTCTGACCCACATTGGAGGCATTACTAATTACAACTCGTTAAAATGTTCAATTACCTCCGTTTCGACACTCATACGGAAACTCACCTGAGCCGGAATAACGTAGTGTTTATAATTGTGTTTACGAGAAAGGGAAACCAGGATATATATATGCTTGGCTTCACTCCATCTCTGTCATGTGTTTAGTTTTGAGAGAAGATTAGACGAGTTTATGGAGGAGCATGATGAGTGGAATCAGGCAGCGGTGCTCACACATTGATTAACATGAGCCTCTTGAATTTTCTCATGTTCTTGTCTTCTTAATACCAATAATAAATAAGACTAATAGATAAAAAAATACAAATAAAAAATAAACAAAAAATAAAAGAAAGTAAATGAAAAAAAGACAGTAAAAATAATAAAATCATATAACCAAAGCTTGAACTGATATAAGAAAAAAAACGTCTAATTTGACATCGTATTCCCAGTAATGAGAACCGAAGGGGTTATATAATTCACTCTACTGGCAACACTGATATCTCTCTCTCAAGTAGCACATCCTTCAGTCTCTTGCTTAGGGGCAGAGAGAGAGAGAGAGAGAGAGAGAGAGAGAGAGAGAGAGAGAGAGAGAGAGAGAGAGAGAGAGAGAGAGAGAGAGAGAGAGAGAGAGAAAAGAGAAGAGAAGAGAAGAGAAGAGAAGAGAAGAGAAGAGAAGAAGAACAAGAAGAACAAGAAGAACAAGAAGAACAAGAACAAAAACAAGAACAACAAAAACAAGAACAACAAGAAGAAATAACACAACAAAAACACAAACAACAAACAACAACAAACAGCAGCAGCAAGGAGCAACAACAAAGGTAGAAATGTAAGGGGAGAAAGGCGTGGAGGAAATGAGGCACGGTGTTGGCTGAGCTTCTTATCGAGTGGCAGGGAGTGGCTTGGGAGGGGGCGGTGGGAAATGATGGGCTGACGTAAGGGACATGATGATCGGCTGACTTCTGGGTGCTATGATTGGTGTAAGTGGTGGTGGTGGTGGTGGTGGTGGTGGTGGTGGTGGAGATAGGAGAAAGAGGAACTAGTACTGTAACATGAGGAGGAGACGGTAATAATGATGGCAATGGTGATGAAGATGGTGGTAATGATGCTAATGATGATGATGGTGATGATGATGATGATGTTAACGATGGTAATGATAATGATGATGATGGTGATAATGATGAAAATGAGGAGAAGGAGGAGGAGGAGGAGGAGGAGGAGGAAAAAGATGATGATTGATAAAAGATGATAAGCGCATAATAAGATAAAAAATGACAACAAAAAAAATCACCACCTTCATCACCAAAACCACCACAATCATCACTACAACACCTATTTCCACCACCGCTAACCACTACTAATAATCATCACCATTATGAACCTCACCATCATACACACCAACACCACCATCACCACCACCACCACCACCACCACCATACACAGCTTGAGTAATAACACTAATCCCTTCATCTATATTCCACGTTACTCTTAATGGAAGAACCCTTAAATTATTCATAAGATCCCCCCCAAAATAAAAATAAAACGTGTATTTATTTACCAATCAAAGTTTCATCCCTTCATTAATTATTGTTGGACAGGATCAGTGTTTTATCATCGAATCAGCTGCAAGGGAGAAAAATGAAGTTAAGAAGGGTTGTGCAAGTGTTTACTGAAAGAGGGAGTGGCAGAGCGTGACTTCGATTAATTGACTTCATTCTGTTCGTGGCGTGGATATTCTCTGTTAACATTGAGAGAAGTGTATGAAGTTCCTTGCATTCACACACACACACACACACACACACACACACACACACACACACACACACACACACACATGGAAAATAGAAAAAGTATTACCAGAAAAGAGAGCAGGTACTAAAATAAAAATATATATTTCATTCAATAGGGAAGCACTGAAAGTAATTAAAAAAAGTGTTTGGTTTTAGAGGGGAAATATGTGCTAGAAAATGATGTCCGGTTCAGAGGACTGGTACAAAATAATAATAAAAAAAGGCCAATGTTCATCAGAAGGGAGGCACTGAAATGAAAAATAAAAATAGTTTCGTTCAGAGAGGAAACTTTGAAAACAAACACTGAAATGATAGAAATGTTTGCTAATAAGGAAAGGAAGAAAATATTAACTAGTAAAGAACATACACACATTAATACACGCACTACTATTAACATTTTGTGTATGTACTACAGCTGAGTGCGTTAATGGAACAAATTTATTGAATGATAATAAAAATACTAATAGAGTAGGTAGAAACACGATGTATAGTTAGAAATTCTTGCTTTTTATTAATTTGAGAGAGAGAGAGAGAGAGAGAGAGAGAGAGAGAGAGAGAGAGAGAGAGAGAGAGAGAGAGAGAGAGAGAGAGAGAGAGAAACCAGCAACCTGACCTCACACACAATATTGGGCCATAAATCACCATGAAACTCTCTTCTTCTCCCCTCTCCGTTTTCCATTCGTTAATTTTCACCGGAGACTCAAGTATCTCGATCTGCCTCCTCCCTGTGTAATCCCCCTCTCTCCCTTCCCCATGACTGTCCAGAGCGCCGCACCTTGCCACCGCTTCTGGGAACACAAAGGCGAAGTAACACGCGAGCTTCCGAGCGTAGTGAAGGGAAGACTACGACGATGAGAAGATAATAATAAAGGGAAGGACTTTGATGTTCTGGTTTGTAATAGTTGTAATTGTACTGTAAGGGAGGGTTTACAGTGTCAATGTAGTATAGTCAGTCAGTGTGTAGTTTGATTGTTTTTTTTATATAATTTTTCCCCCTCTGTTGTCGTGTGGTGTTGTCTTAACTCATTCAGTACCAGAGCACGTTTTTATATCTATTTTGCTTACTATTCGGTGATTTTATGCAGCCCCAGAAACTTGTGTGTGGGATGGAAATGATACAGACTGTGGCCATTAATCTTCTGACCTGCACAGATCTTTCCTAATGTTAATGAATTCGTCTAATCACGTCAAAGAACTCATTATAGAAAAATGCGTCCCTGTAGTGATGGGGTTAAGTATGGTTATTGACAGGTGGACATCTTGAGCCTGGAGAGGTATTAAAATGAGTAGGAGTGACACATAGGGAAAGTCTGACTAATTAACCTTAACACCTTTGACAACAGTCCATGAGGTAATTGAATAGTTTACAATACAGGCCTTGATCCGCTGACAATCTCCTTACACAACGGGATAACTGAGGGATTCTAAGCACATCAAATTACTGAAGATTGAGGGAAAGCACTATAGACAATGAGAGAGAGAGAGAGAGAGAGAGAGAGAGAGAGAGAGAGAGAGAGAGAGAGAGAGAGAGAGAGAGAGAGGATGACACAAACTCTCACCATCACTTCCTGCCCCCCTCACCCATCCCCCTTCTTTCTTCTCCTCCTCCTCCTCTACTTCCTCTTCCACACTTTCCTCCTCCTTCTCCTGGTAACAACTCACCGTCAGGAACTTCAAGACTCCTGCCACTTTTCTCCGATTTCCCAAGACGCAAGCTAACGCGAAAGACTTCACTGATTATCATTCCTGCCTCACTGAATCAAGTTAGAGAGAGACCCACTGCACTGGGCCTCTCCGGTGCTCGTCTCAATTTCAGGAGGTAAAAGGAAGTGTTTGGTGTCAGTTAATTAAGTATAACAAGTCGTTGTCTGGTTTTAAATGGGTGTCTCCGGTACTTTAGTTACATAGACATTACTCTTTGATTACTGTTCCTTTGTAGTTTTTGTTGTATGTCTGTTCAGGGTGCGAGATATTTGTCCTTTTTCTTTTGGCTAACTCTCTGGGACCGGCAAGGGAGCTGGTAACTAATTGGGCCTTAATTCAATCTCTCTGTGTTAACTATTACGCTGTTTCTATTATTATCTTTGAGTAATATCCGATTCTTTATTGCATTTCTTTAAATATGCCGAGTTTGCTCTTTTTTTTTCTTGTCGATATCTAATTACGTTTTTATTTATGATTTCTTATATTATGTGATATAAAATTCTTTCCTCGACCTTTCACCTAAATGTACTTTTATCCTTCGTCTCTCTCCCTTGTCCAATAAATAAATAAACAAATAAATAAATAAATAAATAAATAAACAAATAAATGAATAAATAGATAAATGGATAAACACTAAACCCTACATCTTGCACAATATCACTGGTGTCTGTTTCAATTAAGAATGGATTTAGATAACATATGTGCCGCTGTTACAGTCAAAGAGGGAGGAAGAAAATATTACGTAATTAACCCAAATACCACTAATAGCAATCCGTTCATGATAATATACTTCCCGGAAAACGAGATTGTGAGGTGAGGCAAAGAGCGGAGGGAGGCCAGACATCTTTTACCATATTAAACCCTCTATTAAGGGTATTAAAGCTGTGTCGATACCGGCCCAGGTAACTCCATGCAGCATTTCGCTCCTTTAATGCTCGGCCAGGTAATTATGGCGTGGGAATATTTACAGCTCACCTGCAAATAGGATAGAATGGCGCCTGGTTATGCTTTTCTTTATTGCTTCCAACTGACAGAGGCATGAAAGGGTCGTGAGAAAATTTATAGTGAAGGAAGTGAAGTGAATGATTGTGGTGGTGTATTGTATTTCCTACTCGCGGCGATGTATCAATAGAATCCTGATGAAAAGTTAAAGAGGTTGTATTAATATGTATTGCCAATTATCGCGAGCAAACAGGCCAAGTGGTAAATAAAAGTTGTGAACACTAATGAGCGTGCATTGGGAACCTGCTTTAAATGTAATCGCTATTTCATTTCAGCATTTTGTTACCTGTAGTGATATTGAACACAAAATATTTAGTGGAATATTGCTTCACAAATTTGGCCGGAAATTTCGCTACATTCAAACTTTTTTTTCTATTTATATTACAATACGTGAGTGTCAATCGAAAAAAATCGCATTTAAACAATAATTCCGCGGTATCCATCCCTCACTTATTTTGTCTATATAGTAATGGGGGTTTTACTTTAGAAATTTTGCTCCATTCAAACTTTTCTCTCTCTATATTATGTACAATGCGTGAGTGTCAGTCTCAAAGATCTGTATTTAAACAACAATTACGCGGACTTCAATGGTAAATACAGCATTGTTCATCATCAATATTGTTCTTCGCTTAATTAATGCACTCGATTTACTGCACTTAATTCAATAACCGAGCAGGAGTTCATTAATTACAGTTTCACAGAGTTTCTTGATCATGAGTCATTATATCCTTAAAAACTCAGTAAATGATCAAGTGTATACCTTAATCCTTATATTGTGTTAGATTTATAGCTTTTGATTATTCCTTCATTCATTCTTAACCTCCTCAATACTGAGACACATTTTTGCCTTAAGTTTTGGGTATGATTAGACAGTTTTATTGACATTAGGAAGGATCTTGGCGGCTCAGAAGATTAACGGCCAGAGTTTTCACTGTTTTAAACTTTACGTAAGTGTCTGAAATTGTCGAAAATTGCCCAATAGTAACCAGAATTGAATATGAAAAAATGCGTCATTGTACTGAAGGGGTTAATGTACGAAGGGTTCCAGCCAAGGGGAACAGAAAGACGGAGAGAATAAAAGGGCCAGTGAAGTTACCAATCCCAAAAGAGAAAAAAGTAATAAAAGTATAAAGAATTACGAAGAAAATTGTCCGAAACTTTGGTTAATCCTTTCGGCCGCGTGTCTCTCAGGGCTGGCACCTCATTGGGCCCTTCTTTGTGTGGTCTTCTTATACAATGTGGGCCTTTTACGGGAATGTATGGGCTAAAGTAGACCTTCTATCCGAAAACTCAACGATTTGGGAGCCGTTAGCCGAAGTGGAAGCCTCGAACCCATGCACTTGAAAACCAGTTGGTCCCCCCCCAAGGTCCTCGTTAATGCCACTCTTACGTAAAAATTTAGAGGTCACACGAGGATAGATGACATTAGTGTCTCTATATTATTCTTACATCTGAAATTGTAATGATGAAAGACAACTGGAAAAGAGAAAATAAGAAAATAGGAAGAAAATAATCATAACACTCACCACTGCAGCCTCCATCGCCATTCATCCTCCTCACACGGCTATCTGTAAAGAGGAAAAAGAAAAGAAAGATGCATAAATAATAGAAGTGAGAAATGGATAATAGAAAGTGTGCAACTAAGAACAACCTCCCCCCCTCCCCTCTCTCTCTCTCTCTCTCTCTCTTCTTGATTGGTGGGATAATAATCATATCTATCTCATAAGCACCTCGTTACTGCCAAGCCAACAGATGTGACCCATATATAATAATCTATTAACCCTCAATGTTGCGGCTCTGAAACTAAACCACTTAATGATCGCTAAAACCAGGCCGGCTTTATTCACGCCATTAATTCGCATGAGTGATGAAGTACAGTGAGGTAAAAAAATGTAAAATAAAAAAAATGCTATTGTCCTCTACCATATTCCAATGAGTGTGGGATAAAAGTGTATGTTTCGCATTTTTACGGTGATGTGGTGATGAAAGTAGTGCCGCTGTTGTTGCCTTGATTCCCACATACACGTCCTCTCTTCTTTATTGTGGCTATTTTAAGACTACGACACGCTTTTTTGCATTGTTTTGATTGCTACTTTTTTCTTATTCTTACAATTCTCAACATCATCATTCATTACTTTTCGAATTTTTGTTGCTTCTGTAGTTACTTCTGGTTATTTTCTTGTTGTTAGTGGTGGTAGTATGATAGCAATAGTAGTAGTAGTAGGAGTAGTAGTAGCAGCAGCAGCAGCAACAGCAATAAGACCACATATTTACGTTGGGTAGGCGGGGATGTGCAGGTCCAATATAGGTTATCAGCCGCCCAAACACAACACACGCAGCCACACGACACTAAGCCCACATAAGGGAGAGACACACACACACACCAAAAATAAAGTAGGTCGCGGTAACATCCACACTCTGACCTTCCATGAGCCAATTAGGTGAAGGTCAGGTATTAAGAGCCTACAGGGGCCACTCCACCTACACTCCCTCCCCCTCTCTCCCTCTCTCTCACCACAAAATCTCACACAATAAAGAGAAAAATTTGATAAAACTACCCTCATATTGATACCTCTTCAGTTTAATCCATTTCTGTTATCTCTAATCTCTAATATCTCTCTCTCTCTCTCTCTCTCTCTCTGCTTTTCAAATACAAATCTGATCCATCG
>CM035191.1:16238060-16251302 GCA_020233015.1 Callinectes sapidus
ACACACACACACACACACACACACACACATCACCGAAATAGGCAAGGATTGAACACAAAACCATAACACACACACACGCACACAAAAAGAAAGAAATAAACATGCGGTCAGTCGACACACCACTTCGGACACACTGGTTTCGTATCACGGAGCTCCGGGTAAACATTCCCTCACATTTCAACGGGACAAAATATTCCGCAGCATTTGAAACTCTCACGGCCATTGCTGTATTACGAAAGACTGAACTGTGATGCTCGCCGAAAGCGTCCTTATTGACGTGGGAGTTTGGGAAGTTATAATGAGGGATATAGGAAGCAGAGGAGGAGGAGGAGGAGGAGGAGGAGGAGGAGAAGGAGGAGGAGTACAAAAAATGACAAAAAAATATAAAAACAAACTTATGTGGGAGGGAGACAGGATAGTTTCTTGCCTTTCCTCCTCCTTTTCCTAAATATAACATGGTTTTCACTTTTTTTCCCCCAAACTTCGGCTGGAGGGAGGGATGGAGGGATGGGTGAGGAGGAGCCTTCTGCTTTGATGTCCTGTCTCTATCAGTGGTAGTTAGTAAATAGTCTTAACAAATAGTCAAGTAAACACCTCAGAATATGTTTTTATTTGCCTTCCTTTGTATTTTTTTGTATTTGTATTCCTCCTCCTCTGCCTCTTCTTCACCTCCATCTCCGCCTTTTCCTTCTCCTCTTCCTCCGCCTTAGCCTCCTCTTCCTCCTCCTCCTCCTCCAACACTGATGCACACGGAAGGGAACCATCAAATGACGCCTCTCAACGCTAATGAACTATCAATCAACACTCAGTTCTCGCTCCTTCTCCGTTTGTCAATATATTCGATTAATTTACATAGGTACGTACATGGAAACGGAGGAATATGAGGCCTATATCTGTCAGGTGTGTTGGAGATGCCATACACGTGACACACACACACACACACACACACACACTCTCTCTCTCTCTCCCTCTCTTTCTCTCTCATCGCATTATTAATATCCATTAGCGAGGGAATTAAACTGTAATGACACTAACTCAACAAGCTGGTGACTCAACTGAACAAACATGACGGGAAACATTAATCAGATGGCAATGTTGGGAGGAAGTGAATGAATGGCAAACCTTGACTTGTCTCCATCCCGCCACATAAAAACACAGGAGTCACGTGGAAAGGCTATGCATGTATTTTGAACATTAGTTGTATCTGTGCTGGGTCAGGGCTGTGTTGATAGATATTTTGGCAGTTTTGGTTCAGGTATATTATATATTCAGAGAGAGAGAGAGAGAGAGAGAGAGAGAGAGAGAGAGAGAGAGAGAGAGAGAGAGAGAGACGAGAGAGAGAGAGAGAGAGAGAGAGAGAGAGAGAGAGAGAGAGAGAGAGAGAGAGAGTGTGTGTGTGTGTGTGTATGAGAGGGTGCCAAAGAAGCGGCAAAAACGAGGCGGGGAGGAATGAAAGGAGGGAGAGTGTTGAGGAGGGGCGTTAGGCAGGGAGAGGATGAAAGGAGCTGGGGGCGACACACGCTGGGGCTGGATAGGGAGAGGGAGAGAGAAAAAGAACGAGAAAGGTAGCCTGAGGAATATGTCAGAGTGTATAGCAATCGAAAAAAAGAGAGAAAAAAAAAGAGGCCTGCAAGAAAAGAGACACAGGGGGAGCTTATCAAAGGTGTCACCAGCTGGCGCCACTGTTTTCAGGAACTTGGTCACTCTGACTAAGTAAGGCGTTGAGTCTGTAAGAAATGGTTTTCGTATTCAAAATTGTCTTTCTGTAATTATCATAGAGCGTCGAAAAAGGAAATGGAGAGACATTGGCTATACTGGCGAGGTAATTTTTCAGCATTGTTATCTGAATTCGATCTTGATTAATTCAGAATAAACACTGAACCAATGTCGTGGTAATAAATGACTCAGTATGAATATCGATGAAGCAATTATGATCATGATAATACAAAGAAAAATGTTATGATCTTTTACACACCTAAAAAAAAAAAAAGTTAATCAAAATTGTGCTTTTCACGTTGAATTTACTAAGAATGTATTGGGAAGTTTATTTTCTGAACCTGTCAAGTTGTAATTTAGGGCACTGTTGAATCTTAAAATATTGTTAACCAATCACCCAAAATGAAGAATGCAACACTTAAATCTGAGAATATCAATAACACTCTATTATTATTGTGATTTATTAAGCGGAGGTCGATCACCCACTAACCTCTCACAATCTGATGCCAAGATATTATTTTCTTCCTAATCACCCACAAATTTTTGACACATTTCTTACGACAACCTCTTAAAAATCTGTACAGACCTGAAGAAACAACAATAGTAAAAACAACAGCAACGCAAATAAAAAGTTCCAATTAAAGCTTCTATTCTTCCTTCCACGTGTGATGAATGATAAAAGGAGAAACAAAACCATACAAGGGATAATGGAGAACAAAGCAGAACTTTAAATTAGTGACTCCCTATTCGAAAGTTAAACGAAAACAACTGGAAATAAATTAAAAAAAACTACAAATAGAAACATAAACACAATACCTCCAAAAAAGAAAAGAAAAAAACAAAACAAAACAAAACAAAACAAAACAAAACAAAACACAGGGAGAAGATGAACATGATGAAGGAAAGAAACACTGGAAACAATCTGGCATTCAATGAAATAAAAAAAAGAAAAAAACATAAGCACCCAAACAAAGACACTTTCTATGTTCCCTTCCAAGCGTACATGAGGACAAAGGACGACTGAAGAATTACTAAGGGCGTTGCTGTCACTCTTAAGTATGTCACCACCATTGAATACGAGAGAATAACGCCTTTCCCTGAGATAAGGAGGCGTGCCAAACTCTAAGGTACAATCGGTCAGTAAAATATGCCGCAATTTACACCAAAATCAATATTGGCGTCGCTAAAACCAATATCTGGCACGGCCTTTGAATATATAAAGGGTGATTAATGATGCAGAATTCAATTTGATGTACCAGATACCTCGGTGGAGTATCGCTGGTTTGAATGAATGACCTGCATTGTTTCCAAGCCCATCTGTTTCACTGGACAGTAGAAATATATTACACGATTCAATTGGCTATTCCTAACCATTCACTATCAAATGTTTCTCTTATAATCTTCCGTATCTTTCCAGACACCTTTTTGCAATACTGTTTCTCATCATGTGGTCTTTGACAACTCATTTCACTGTTAAAAGTTTTTCTTGTAATTATCTGCATCTTTTTTTACTCATCTTCGTGGTACTGTTTCTTATTACGTGGCCCTTAACAACTTTTTCAATATCAAATGTTTTCTTTTAATCTTCTGCATCTTTTTGAGACATCTTTGTGATACAGTCTCTTACTAACTGCCCTGCAAGAAAAAAATCGGCCTTTAATTTCATCTAGTGTTTCATGTTTACCTTCAAACTAGTAGTTCTTTAGTTACGTAAGCTGCCAATAACAAAACTGACTTTCCACTAACTCTTGGGCCTTATTTGCATTCGAGACCTTATTGAATTTTAAGGGTCTTTTAATTGTGTCCTGTAAGAAAAAAATACAGCTAAAAATAAGTCCCGTATTTTGTGTGTCCATGCAAACTACTTCTAAATTAATGAATATTGAAGGATGACCATAACTGAAAAGATTAAAAAGACACTATTTCATTTACTATTGAGTGTGAGGCTGAGGATACCCAGGAACCACATCACGACTGTCTTTTTATTGAGGTCCCCCATTGGAGTAGAGAGGGAAATTGAGGTGACATCCGTGGGGGAGAGGAGGATTGAAGACTGCGAGGGGAAGAAACAAGTAAGGGGAGAGGGATATTGAGAATGGGAGTGGAAAGAGGACAGAGCGGTGAGAGGGGAGAGATAGGAGGCAGGGGAGATGGAGAGAGAAGAGGGGAGAGGAGAAGAGGAGGAGAGGGGAGAGGGGGAGAACAGGGTCACAGGGCCAAGGCTACAGAGTGAGAGGTGTGAAATTGACAGGGACACACGCTTCAGCCTTGTGTGTTGGCCAGTCACCACACATTGAAAGCTTGGACACACAGATGGGGAGTCTCACATCCATATACATACGCTGACTTGCAGGTAAAAAGGGGCTGTCTACGCACGCACACACGCACGCACACACGCACACACGCACGCACACACACATTAACCTCCTACCCCCAATTGTACCGACAGCCTCTTATTCATTGCAGTAATTATGACGTTAGTGTAGCGCCAGTATTCAGTTCATTAGGGTCTGAGTGGGAGTGATTTGTGTCCTTAGTCAGATACACATTTATTTTGTACAGTACAGATGCAAGAGACGTGCTATTGTTAGCCAAGCATCTAATGGCGTGTATTAACTGTTTTCATCCACCTACATCCACGCACATCTCGATTCGTGGCCCTCGCAATGTGTTATTCATGTCTCTTTTTTTCGTGGTAAACTTTTCGGCCTCAATGTTATGAATATTCAAGGGATAACGAGGGTTTTACTGTCGCCAGCGCAAGGCCATCTTCCCTCGACCTTGTTTCCAAAACGTTATGGTGCTGGACATCTCTGTATTAAATGTATCGCTGCCTAATAGCTTGCTTACTGTATGTGATCGTTCAATTTGGGTCAGGAGGTTATCAAGGGGTATTAAATATAATTCGGGAGTGTGCTTTTACAATTGCGTTTCCAAGTAAGGGGCCGAAAACAAAAAGACACGACTGACAACTCCAGCGGCTTTAGTTTGTGGAAATTCAACTTTTCAGCGAAGAATTAAAGGAAGAAAATAATTCCACAAACGTGCAGGGATGGAAAATATAATAAATGGTAAAAGTGCTCTCAGCAAAATCATAAATCCCACGGTTCAAGCTGAAGGCCTCAGTAAACTCAGCGCAGTGTCACGATCATTGACGAGGAGCAGCAATCACGGCACCAGTTCGCGGAATCACACTCATCATCGGGTTTATTAATTCAGGAACGACTGTCTTATTGATTTATGGATGGAGCAAGACTAATATTTCATGACGTGTTTCATCTTCCTTTTGTAATTAATAACGCTTTAGTACTGTGACGCATTTTTACTACTATTTCTCAGTGTAATGATTTTATTGACATTAGCAAGGGTATATCGAGGTGAGAAGATGAATATCCAGAGTCTACTCTATTCTAATCCCCTCATAAGTTTCTGAAGATGTATAGAATCACGAAACAGTAAAGAGAATGAATATGAAAACTCATCATAGTACTAAAGGGGTTAGTACCACTTAAGTTTTATTTAATTATTTTGCATCCCTGCCCTAGTCTCAACACACAACAGGTTCACCAGTACTCACCGCACCAGGACGCCACTCACGCCGCACATCACATCTGCAAAGAGTGAAATACATGTTAATAAGAAAGCAAACTAAGAATAATTAAAACAAGGCAACACAACAACATTTAATAAGAAAACTAAGACTAAACCATTAATTTACATTTCTTCATGATTCGATTTCTACTGTTTTTTGTATTATTTCTGTAGACAAAACGTGGATAAAGAGTATTACTGCTTTAGTGTCAATTCTCCTTCCACCTTTCCAATTAGTGAAGTGTCTCCAAACGTGCCGTAAATGAAGGTAAAAGTTATCATATCTAACAGACAGATTCGTATTCGCATGTGGTGGCGCAGTACTCGGTAAATGTATATAGTAAGTGACTGTATGATAAATGTGAACTGATATCAGAGTAACGCTCGTGCCGCGGCTTAAATGCAGGCAAATAGATCCGAAGCGATATAAGTGTACATCAAAGGGAGGCATTAGTGAGTCAATAAGATAAGTGGATTTAATGAATACACGAGTGGGTAAATGAATGAATGAATAATTGAAAGAGTGAATGGCTGGGGAGTTGAATCACACAATTATTAACAGAATCGCAAAAATATATATGTTGAAAATCCTACATCGTATAAATATATATCTATTTTTTATCATACATTTATTTCAACAGTTGTATTCCAGTCGGTAAAACAATGAATAAACACATCATTTCATATGAATTATACTCGAGCACCCCTAATAATGAAAGCATTAAAGCACAGATAAATATAAAGCTAAAACATTCATTCTCACAACTTTCACTCCTACACCACGTAATAGTCAAAGAATAAAATCAACACATCACCATTTCACAAAAGCTTTACTCCAGCATCAAAGCAAATAACTCACATCGCAACTTTTTAAAAAATTCTTAAAAATTTCCTGTCTGTTCTCTTCCTTTACTATCTGCACGCCAACATTACTTCTCTTTTAACTCATTTATTCATTTTACGTATTTTCTCAAACCATGGGCCACTCTGAGACATTGTGTAAAATAAATGGTAGAGAAATATACTAAAATGAGTCAAGATACTTCATTCCCTTCATAAAGTACTGTGCTTCTACTTGTCCATCTGTACCATTCACTTTGCACCTTCGTCTTCATTTTTACATTATCTGTTTGTCTTTAGCCACCTCTGTCCACTGTTCTGGTTAAAAATTTGAGAATCTATCCATTAATCACTACTGGGAGTTTGTCAAGACGTATAGAGAGATGGATAGACTTATACAGACACCCATCACCACCACCACCACCACCGCCACCACCACCACACCACCATCACCACCACCACCACCAATACAGACAAGGATTGAACAAAAAATCCTACAAAAATCGCTTTGAATTCACTGGTTGTGTATCACAGTGACCAGAAGAAAACCACACACACAAAAAATCCTCCTGTCTTTAATGAAATAGTCGATATTCACACACACACACACACACACACACACACACACACACACACACACACACACACACACACACACACACACACACACACACACACACACACACGCACGCACACACACACGTACACACACACCTCTCCTCAGTAAATCCAGAGAGACGCATTGGGAACAACAAACAAGAGACACCGCACGAGTGTTGACAATCGCCACCCACTGTGATGTAACGGCCGGTGTCCATCCAGGCAAGTTTACCTCACTCTTACCACCAAGAATCCCTCGCACAGCCCTCCCCTCACGCACTTGTCACCAGTAAGCCCTACGAGTGTGTGTTTGTGTGTGTGTGTGTGTGTGTGTGTGTGTGTGTGTGTGTGTGTGTGTGTGTGTGTGTGTGTGTGTGATTTGGACAGTTACCTAAATAGATTGTGAAAAGGTAAAATAGATTGATAATTATAGGTAGATGGATAGATAGATAAATAGATATATATACAGATAGACAGATAGATAGATAGATAGATAGCAGATAAATAGATAAGTAAATAGGTAAACGGATGGATTGAAATAAATAAGCAGATAAATATATAGATAGATAAATAGTTACACTGATAGATACAGTAGTTTATGGATATAGACAGCTAACTATTACAACAACTTCACTTTTCTATCACCTCCTCTTAAATAGTTTCTGATATATGAGAGATTTCTGAGTTATGGTGCGTAATAAAAGGATAAAAAATACATTTCTGCAGATTCAAGGAAAAAGGGTTATGATAAGTTTTCCTGCGCTCTGGGAAACGTTTATCAGCAGTGTAGTGACTTGCTCAACATTATTGCTCCGTATCAAGTGTGGCAGCTAATTGTGAAAGTCTCCGAAGCCCATCAGAATGTGTTAGTGACGGATCTTGTTGCTGCTGTTATGTTCTTTTTATATTTTAGAGAGGGAAGCTGGGGAAGGGGGGAAAAACAAAGAAAATAAATAAAAGCCCTATTAGTTTGCCAATTCCTTGTGCTCTGAGTAAAAGTGCATTCATTTCCTGTTTCCTCGACAAGCAGAGTATAATTGAATGAAAAGCGGCTCATATTTCCAAATTCTATTAAGGTACATATCAAATTCTCATACAAAAGATTGGTCTGGCTTTCCTTTGCTGTTCGTCTATAAAGAATTCGTATTTTCTCATAAGGATATCAAGAAATAAAATAAGCTACCAGAAACCGTAGTAGTTACTATATAATTTTAATAAGACTACTCACTTTCTTATAGTAATTCTTCAGCAATATCATATTACATAATTTTACATCTAATTTCCCGATAAGAATGAATACCAAAGAAGTAAAATACGCGAAAAAAGAGACAAATTTAGTTCCAGATGAAGATAAGTATAGTTGTTATGAATCAAGTTGGATTTTATGAGATGTCTTGCAAAGCTCTTCATTGAACTCCCTTATACCAAAGAAGCAAAATATAAGAAACAAACCAAGTTGATCCCATAGAAACCAAGGCAATAGTCAGCCTGTCACGTCATGTACCTTGCGTCTGTAGGCTTGGAGACAACTTTCTCTTATCATGTTCCCGGTGCTGTCAAGTGCCTCCCATATTCCTGGAAAAAGGTCGCGTGCTAGTAATGAACTGCTTCTTCTTGGATGCTTCGAGTGACAGGATATCCAAAACACGGTCTAATGAAGGAGTAATGAGAGGGAAGCTTAATCAAATCCCTGTCAGCAGTTGTGCAGATTCACGCCAAGTCTTCCCTGAACCGATCCACTAAATTCAACTTCAGCTCAATAATTCTTTAATAATTTTGCTGCTACTCAGTGAACTTACTCAGGAAAAAAAAAAGAACCCTCCCAATTCCTCATTAGCTCAAACTTTCTACATAACAACGACAAACTGTCAAAATACCAAATCTTTCTTTCAGTTCAGGGAAAAAAAGCTGGCAACAAAACTTTCCTCTGAAGGATGTTTTCATTGTTAAAGTGATAGTCTGAAACACATCCTGTTTCATCGTAGCAACATCGCTTATAACAGTGCACGTGAGAGAATAAAGAAAGTAATAACAAACCTAAGCCTAAATACGTTTTTTTTCCTTATAATTAGAAAATAACTACAAAATCTGAACTTTCTGATAGCAAACGAATACTATTATCTTCCGACCTTGACTAAAGCGTCACTCAATGGTCTTATTGCCAGAGACACCACACACTACGCACACTAATGAGTAGCAGAGATTCATCAATTCATCACTGCTAAGTGCTACCGAACACTTCCAGGACAAGCCAATATGTTGCCGCGGCGGGTAAGAGCCAATAAAACTGAGGTGGTCACTGGACACCCAATAACCTTCCTTTCTGGTTGCCGCAGTGATGACGAGGCGAACATTACATACTCGTATCATTTGGTGTATTTAGTGTTGTCCGAAGTTTAGTAAGATAAATGAATTATAATAAGAGACATGTTGCTGAAAAAAAGATATGAAAACAAAGATATAGAAAAGAAGAAAAAGAAAGATGTATCAAATCATATCTGTCAACTTACCACGTTAATATAAGAAAATATAGGATGAATAACACCAGTGACTAAGAAAGGAATAAAGAAATACTACACAACTCAAGCGTCTGTCCAATTAACAAACAAACGGAGGAGTCAATTACCAGTGTCACTATCAATGCCGGGTCGACCTTCCCCAGTAACAACATCCAGCCATCAGCAGCCGCCATAACTATGAAGCAATTATAACATTTAATGACCAAACAGGCGCGTGAATTCATGACGGCAAGAGTTAATGACATCCACTCTCACTCATCCATAACAGCACCTCCATTACTCTCCACTGTAAAGGTTCATTAATAACAATTGGTCCATTCAGTGAAGTATGGCACGATTGTCTTTGATGATAATGCGATATTCTCCGCAAATTTTAGCGCTTCCCACGAGAAATATGACTCACGGAAGGGGGAGTTTATCATATTACGTCGAATGTTCTATCAGGAAGGAAGCGGGCACGATGCAATGAAAGGCAATACAGAACATGAGCAAGTTGACGCTTTTATAACCTAGAATAGACTTTGTAACTGATCACAAGTCGTTAACATAAAGGAAATAGTGACAACAATATGGAGAAAGTGATGCAGCGAAAGGATTATTTTTTTTAATGGAAGAGGGGGAAGCTGGCTAAGGGCAATAAAAAGAATCCAAATGAAAAGAGCACTAATTTGCCAGCTCCCAGATCAAAGAGTTAGCCAAAAGAAAGGGACAAAAGTCTTGAAACATTCCTCCTAAATATTAAAGTCATATGGAGAGGAACCCGTGGAGAGACTTTACGGGGAGAGACTCGGTGACTGACAGGCCTTGACTTATCTGACGCTGGGTGAGAAAACTGAGAAAGAAAGTGACAGGAATAAATATATTTTCTTTTCATCCATAACCAGGAAGAAAAACAATGAATAAATGAATAAATAAAGCAAATAGGTAAACAAGTAAACAAATAATCAAAGAAACCGAAACGAAAGTAAAAAATAAAAGCATAAAATGGATACAAGCACAAGAATGTGAAAAAAAATAGATTATCACTAAACTCATGAAATCCATACTCACAAAACTTCTAAGACAATACAAACAGAGAAAAAAAAAAGAATAATAAAAAACAAGTTACTGACAAAAAAGAAAAAAGAAAAACAATCAAAGGTAAAGAAAAAGAGATTACTCCTTTCCAAGCCACGAATTCCCAAGTACTTCACGCGAGAGGAAAGTACACGGAGATCCAAAGAAACACACGAAAGATACCCTGGAATCCCGATATAGGCGGAGACTCCCAGCACGCCATCCAGCATCCTCAGGTGAATACGACAGGCAAATCTTTCTCATTCTCGCATCCCGCTACGTCGCTTAAAATTCACTGGGCCACGACACTCGGGGACTTCTGTGACAGACACATCAATACCAGTACAAATACACACTCCGTTTTCTGTCAAGCTTAGGCTACAGCTATGAACACAAGAGGGATATCTCTGTGACATCTTCTTCTTCGATTTTCTGGCAGGTAATGGATCTCACGAGTGGAATTCCAGTTATCATCATCGTTGTTAGTAGTATTTTAGTTATTCATATTTTTTTCTGGTTTTAAAAAGGATTGTACTGTTTTTGTTGTTGTTGTATCATAAACGATCACTTTCTTGATGTTTATCCTCGTCTTGTTTTCCTCCGTCTTACATTGTGACCAGTTTGTTTCTTAGCCTTGCAAGACGTCGGATAATAGTGATATTAATTTGGCTACTACTACTACTACTACTACCACTACTACAACAACTACTACTTTTCTGTTAGCTGGAAATTACAAAACCAATCCTGGTAATAACTTTCCTTCTTTTACGAATAGAAGCTTAAAAACAAAGAGATCACACATTTTTCTAGTTAAATCCATCCAATATGTATTCCAACAATTTCCACTAACATGAAAAAAACAAAACAAAAACAAAACAAAACAGGATTATTTTTCACAATGCATTTTATACCTATACTATTTAACCCAATTCAGCATATGTAGATTTCGTAACCAGTTTGAGCAACGCCTCTTCCTTACTTACTTTGCAGCATTTTACCTTCGAGTCAGTGGTACCAAATGCACCGCGAACCCTCCTCCAAATCACATAAGCCGATTGATTGGCATCTCACACATGTGCTTCCTGGTTTGGGTGAGTGAGAGGAAAAGTGAAGGCTACGTATCCACTGAGGCCTTGTGAAGTTTTGCGGTGATGGTATTAATTGTGGTGGTGGTGGTGGTGGTGGTTGTGGCTTGTAGTAGTAGTAGTAGTAGTAGTAGTAGTAGTAGTTGTTGTTGTTGTTGTGTTAGCAGTAGTAGTAGTAGAAAGAGAAACAGGCAGACAGATAGACAGATAGACAAATAAAACAAAGAAACAATCAGACAGACAAACAGAAAAAGGCGTTACACAAACAGAAATACCACACAAAGACACTCACAAAAACAAAACAAACATATAAAACAAATAAAGACACCAACACATACACACAAACACAAAAAGTCAAGCAGCAAAACATAAACACACACAAACCCGAGAAGAAAACACGTAAAAGAATAAATAACGCCGCGGCAAGAAAGAAGCAACACTCACTACAACACACCTCACCTCCTTCACTCAAATAAATCAACAACTTTTACCCAGACAAGCGCGTGACTCGACCGTAAAATGAGGCTTAAAAATACAATAAAATCTCTAATCTTCACTGGCGCCGCATAAAGGGTGGTTGATAAGTCTACTGTTCCCCCGCTACCCACCCCCCCCCCAGACTCCTGAATTCCCTCCCCCACCCTCCTCCCCTGTGGTTGCTTCAGACGCGGCGATCGACATACAGCGGGGCGGCACGAACGCCTTAAGTCAAGAGAGCGTAGTGAAATGTTTCCGAGTATTTCAACTTGCGTCGGATTCGGGGCTCTCTCGTGTCTGGGATGTTTGCAGGTTTGGTAGTCGTGTCAGGAGTGCAGGTTTGCTTCCATGGTTTTTTTTGGTGTTTGGTGGGGTGGGGGGGGGAGGGGGAGTATTTTGACTATTAGTTTTCATTCGAGACTAAAAAAAATTATGAACGGTTTCAGTGTTATTTGATATGTTTCCTTAGTCTCACACTATTTTCATTTGTTTTCCTACAGTGACCTCTGGGTGTAATACTAGCAAGCCTTCGTATTATCTATTTTCTTCGTTCTCTTGTCTTCTTCGTATTGGTCTCAAATTTCATATGCATTACTTTTAGTGTTCTCTCACAATAACAGAGTACAATTGTTTAAGTAACCTCAGTAGTAGCAAATAAGAACTGAAATTGTTTCCTTGTAATTCAAGTGCTAACGGATCCGCCTTTGAATTTTCTTAGCATATGAAAAAAGATATTTTGCTCATACTGACAGCTTATGGGCGAGAAAGGAAGGTACAATTCTGGAGACAAAGGAAAGATCAGAGGTGTGTGCACTTAACAGAGAGAAAGATAAAACAAAGTGTCAAAGAGTGTGTGTATGAACGAACACGATGGAAGTATAGCGGAGAACGCATCGAAGACGTGGCAAAAGGTGTCAAGAAGAAACAAAAAGACAAGAGAAGACTAAGACAAAGACGAAAAGAAAAAAAAAAAAAGAAGAAAAAAAGAAGAAAAAAAAAACTGAGTAGAAGAAGAGAGAAAGAAATAAAGAAAACGAGAAAAAAAAAACATACCATAAGCTTTGGAAGTGATGGTCTATAAAGAAATCCATGTAGAGTAACCCTTAATACCATTTAGTTTCTCGCAACAAAGTGTAGGTCAATAGGGGTGTGTTTCAACATCACTCATTTACGAACTCAATCCCTTTGTTACAGATAAAAGGGTCGTGTGTACACTCTCCGTGCTTCAACATCGGGATATAATAGTAATAATGCTAGTTAATACAGTGGAGGTTATGTTTGGACTCTCTCTCTCTCTCTCTCTCTCTCTCTCTCTCTCTCTCTCTCTCTCTCTCTCTCTCTCTCTCTCTCTCTCTCTC
>CM035191.1:16256685-16269588 GCA_020233015.1 Callinectes sapidus
TTTTAATTGTGTCCTGTAAGAAAAAAAATAAAGCTAAAAATAAGTCCCGTATTTTGTGTGTCCATGCAAACTACTTCTAAATTAATGAATATTGAAGGATGACCATAACTGAAAAGATTAAAAGAGACACTATTTCATTTACTGTTGAGTGTGAGGCTGAGGATACCCAGGAACCACATCACGACTGTCTTTTTATTGAGGTCCCCCATTGGAGTAGAGAGGGAAATTGAGGTGACATCCGTGGGGGAGAGGAGGATTGAAGACTGCGAGGGGAAGAAACAAGTAAGGGGAGAGGGATATTGAGAATGGGAGTGGAAAGAGGACAGAGCGGTGAGAGGGGAGAGATAGGAGGCAGGGGAGATGGAGAGAGAAGAGGGGAGAGAGGAAAGGGGAGAGGGGGAGAACAGGGTCACAGGGCCAAGGCTACAGAGTGAGAGGTGTGAAATTGACAAGGACACACGCTTCAGCCTTGTGTGTTGGCCAGTCACCACACATTGAAAGCTTGGACACACAGATGGGGAGTCTCACATCCATATACATACGCTGACTTGCAGGAAAAAAGGGGCTGTCTACGCACGCACACACGCACACACACGCACACACGCACGCACACACACATACATTAACCTCCTACCCCCAATTCTACCGACAGCCTCTTATTCATTGCAGTAATTATGACGTTAGTGCAGCGCCAGTTCATTAGGGTCTGAGTGGGAGTGATTTGTGTCCTTAGTCAGATACACATTTATTTTGTACAGTACAGATGCAAGAGACGTGCTATTGTTAACCAAGCATCTAATGGCGTGTATTAACTGTTTTCATCCACCTACATCCACGCTTATCTCGATTCGTGGCCCTCGCAATGTGTTATTCATGTCTCTTTTTTCATGGTAAACTTTTCGGCCTCAACGTTATGAATATTCAAGGGATAACGAGGGTTTTACTGTCGCCAGCGCAAGGCCATCTTCCCTCGACCTTGTTTCCAAAACGTTATGGTGCTGGACATCTCTGTATTAAATGTATCGCTGCCTAATAGCTTGCTTACTGTATGTGATTGTTCAATTTGGGTCAGGAGGTTATCAAGGGGTATTAAATATAATTCGGGAGTGTGCTTTTACAATTGCGTTTCCAAGTAAGGGGCCGAGAACAAAAAGACACGACTGACAACCCCAGCGGCTTTAGTTTGTGAAAATTCAACTTTTCAGCGAAGTATTAAAGGAAGAAAATAATTCCACAAACGTGCAGGGATGGAAAATATAATAAATGGTAAAAGTGCTCTCAGCAAAATCATAAATCCCACGGTTCAAGCTGAAGGCCTCAGTAAACTCAGCGCAGTGTCACGATCATTGACGAGGAGCAGCAATCACGGCACCAGTTCGCGGAATCACACTCATCATCGGGTTTATTAATTCAGGAACGACTGTCTTATTGATTTATGGATGGAGCAAGACTAATATTTCATGACGTGTTTCATCTTCCTTTTGTAATTAATAACGCTTTAGTACTGTGACGTATTTTTACTATTATTTCTCAGGGTAATGATTTTATTGACATTAGCAAGGGTATATCGAAGTGAGAAGATGAATGTCCAGAGTCTGCTCTATCCTAATCCCCTCATAAGTTTCTGAAGATGTATAGATTCACCAAACAGTAAAGAGAATGAATACGAAAACACATCATAGTACTAAAGGGGTTAGTACCACTTAAGTTTTATTTCATTATTTTGCATCCCTGCCCTAGTCTCAACACACAACAGGTTCACCAGTACTCACCGCACCAGGACGCCACTCACGCCGCACATCACATCTGCAAAGAGTGAAATACACGTTAATAAGAAAGCAAACTAAGAATAATTAAAACAAGGCAACACAAGAACATTTAATAAGAAAACTAAGACTAAACCATTAATCTACATTCCTTCATGATTCGATTTCTACTGTTTTTTGTATTATTTCTGTAGACAAAACGTGGATAAAGAGTATTACTGCTTTAGTGTAAATTCTCCTTCCACCTTTCCAATTAGTGATGTGTCTCCAAACGTGCCATAAATGAAGGTAAAAGTTATCATATCTAACAGACAGATTCGTATTCGCATGTGGTGGCGCAGTACTCGGTAAATGTATATAGTAAGTGACTGTATGATAAATGTGAACTGATATCAGAGTAACGCTCGTGCCGCGGCTTAAATGCAGGCAAATAGATCCGAAGCGATATAAGTGTACATCAAAGGGAGGCATTAGTGAGTCAATAAGATAAGTGGATTTAATGAATACACGAGTGGGTAAATGAATGAATGAATAATTAAAAGAGTGAATGGCTGGGGAGTTGAATCACACAATTATTAACAGAATCGCAAAAATATATGTGTTGAAAATCCTACATCGTATAAATATATATCTATTTTTTTTATCATACATTTATTTCAACAGTTGTATTCCAGCAGTACATGTCAGTAAATCAATGAATAAACACATCATTTCATATAAATTATACTGGAGCATCCCTAATAATGAAAGCATTAAAGCACATATACAAATTATAAAGCTAAAACATTCATTCTCACAACTTTCACTCCTACACCACGTAATAGTCAAAGAATAAAATCAACACATCACCATTTCACAAAAGCTTTACTCCAGCATCAAAGCAAATAACTCACATCGCAACTTTTTAAAAAATTCTTAAAAATTTCGTGTCTGTTCTCTTCCTTTACTATCTGTACGCCAACATTACTTCTCTTTTAACTCATTTATTCATTTTACGTATTTTCTCAAATCATGGGCCACTCTGAGACATTGTGTAAAATAAATGGTAGAGAAATATAAACTGAGTCAAGGTACTTCATTCCCTTCATAAAGTACTGTGCTTCTACTTGTCCATCTGTACCATTCACTTTGCACCTTCGTCTTCATTTTTACATTATCTGTTTGTCTTTAGCCACCTCTGTCCACTGTTCTGGTTAAAAAAATTGAGAATCTATCATTACTTTTGTTGTGGGAGTTTGTCAAGACGTATAAAGAGATGAATAGAGTTATACAGACACCCACCACCACCACCACCACCACCACCACCACCACCATCACCACCACCACCACCACCAATACAGACAAGGATTGAACAAAAAATCCTACAAAAATCGCTTTGAATTCACTGGTTATGTATCACAGTGACCAGAATAAACATTCCCACACCCAGAAAAAAATCCTCCTGTCTTTAATGAAATAGTCGATATTCACACACACACACACACACACACACACACACACACACACACACACACACACACACACACACACACACACGTACACACACACCTCGCCTCAGTAAATTCAGAGAGACGCATTGGGAACAACAAACAAGAGACACCGCACGAGTGTTGACAATCGCCACCCACTGTGATGTAACGGCCGGTGTCCATCCAGGCAAGTTTACCTCACTCTTACCACCAAGAATCCCTCGCACAGCCCTCACCTCACGCACTTGTCACCAGTAAGCCCTACGAGTGTGTGTTTGTGCCTGTGTGTGTGTATGTGTGTGTGTGTGTGTGTGTGTGTGTGTGTGTGTGTGTGTGTGTGTGTGTGTGTGTGTGTGTGTGTGTGTGTGTGTGTGTGTGTGTGTGTGTGTGTGTGTGATTTGGACAGTTACCTAAATAGATTGTGAATAGGTAAAATAGATCTATAATTATAGGTAGATGGATAGATAGATAAATAGATACATATGCAGATAGACATATAGATAGATAGATAGCAGATAAATAGATAAGTAAATAGGTAAACGGATGGATTGAAATAAATAAGCAGATAAATATATAGATAGATAAATAGTTAGACTGATAGATACAATAGTTTATGGAGATAGACAGCTAACTATTACAACAACTTCACTTTTCTATCACCTCCTCTTAAATAGTTTCTGATATATGAGAGATTTCTGAGTTATGGTGCGTAATAAAAGGATAAAAAATACATTTCTGCAGATTCAAGGAAAAAGGGTTATGATAAGTTTTCCTGCGCTCTGGGAAACGTTTATCAGCAGTGTAGTGACTTGCTCAACATTATTGCTCCGTATCAAGTGTGGCAGCCAATTGTGAAAGTCTACGAAGCCCATCAGAATGTGTTAGTGACGGATCTTGTTGCTGCTGTTATGTTCTTTTTATATGTAAGAGAGGGAAGCTGGCCAAGGGGGGAAAAAACAATGAATATAAAAAAAGCCCTATTAGTTTGCCAATTTCCTGTGCTCTGAGTAAAAGTGCATTCATTTCCTGTTTCCTCGACAAGCAGAGTATAATTGAATGAAAAGCGGCTCATATTTCCAAATTCTATTAAGGTACATATCAAATTCTCATACAAAAGACTGGTCTGGCGTTCCTTTGCTGCTCTTCTATAAAGAATTCGTATTTTCTCATAGGGATATCAAGAAATAAAATAAGCTACCAGAAACCGTAGCAGTTACTGTATAAATTTAATAAGACTACTCAATTTCTTATAGTTATCCTTCAGCAATATCATCTTACATAATTTTACATCTAATTTCCTGATAAGAATGAATACCAAAGAAGTAAAATACGCGAAAAAAGAGACAAATTTAGTTCCAGATGAAGATAAGTATAGTTGTTATGAATCAAGTTGGATTTTATGAGATGTCTTGCAAAGCTCTTCATTGAACTCCCTTATACCAAAGAAGCAAAATACAAGAAACAAAACAAGTTGATTCCATACAAAGCAAGGCAATAGTCAGCTTGTCACGTCATGTACCTTGCGTCTGTAGGCTTGGAGACAACATTCTCTTATCATGTTCCCGGTGCTGTCAAGTGCCTCCCATATTCCTGGAAAAAGGTCGCGTGCTAGTAATGAACTGCTTCTTCTTGGATGCTTCGAGTGACAGGATATCCAAAACACGGTCTAATGAAGGAGTAATGAGAGGGAAGCTTAATCAAATCCCTGTCAGCAGTTGTGCAGATTCACGCCAAGTCTTCCCTGAACCGACCCACTAAATTCAACTTCAGCTCAATAATTCTTTAATAATTTTGCTGCTACTCAGTGAACTTACCCAGGAAAAAAAAAATGAACCCTCCCAATTTCTCATTAGCTCAAACTTTCTACATAACAACGACAAACTGTCAAAATACCAAATCTTTCTTTCAGTTCAGGGAAAAAAAGCTGGCAACATAACTCTCCTCTGAAGGATGTTTTCATTGTTAAAGTGATAGTCTGAAACACATCCTGCTTCATCGTGGGAACATCACTTATAACAGTGCAGGTGAGAGAATAAAGAAAATAATAACAAACCTAAGCCTAAATACGTTTTTTTTCCTTATAATTAGAAAATAACTACAAAATCTGAACTTTCTGATAGCAAACGAATACTATTATCTTCCGACCTTGAATAAAGCGTCACTCAATGGTCTTATTGCCAGAGACACCACACGCTACGCACACTGATGAGTAGTAGAGATTCATCAATTCATCACTGCTAAGTGCTACCGAACACTTCCAGGACAAGCCAATATGTTGCCGCGGCGGGTAAGAGCCAATAAAACTGAGGTGGTCATTGGACACCCAATAACCTTCCTTTCTGGTTGCCGCAGTGATGACGAGGCGAACATTACTCGTATCATTTGGTGTATTTAGTGTTGTCCGAAGTTTAGTAAGATAAATGAATGATAATAAGAGACATGTTGCTGAAAAAAAGATATGAAAACAAAGATATAGAAAAGAAGAAAAAGAAAGATGTATCAAATCATATCTGTCAACTTACCACATTAATATAAGAAAATATAGGATGAATAACACCAGTGACTAAGAAAGGAAATAAAGAAATACTACACAACTCAAGCGTCTGTCCAATTAACAAACAAACGGAGGTGTCAATTACCAGTGTCACTATCAATGCCGGGTCGACCTTCCCCAGTAACAACATCCAGCCATCAGCAGCCGCCATAACTATGAAGCAATTATAACATTTAATGACCAAACAGGAGCGTGAATTCATGACGGCAAGAGTTAATGACATCCACTCTCACTCACCCATAACAGCACCTCCATTACTCTCCACTGTAAAGGTTCATTAATAACAATTGGTCCATTCAGTGAAGTATGGCACGGTTGTCTTTGATGATAATGCGATATTCTCCGCAAATTTTAGCGCTTCCCACGAGATATATGACTCACGGAAGGGGGAGTTTATCATATTACGTCGAATGTTCTATCAGGAAGGAAGCGGGCACCACGCAATGAAAGGCAATACAGAACATGAGCAAGGTGACGCTTTTATAACCTAGAATAGACTTAGTAATTGATCACAAGTCGTTAACATAAAGGAAATAGTGACAACAATATGGAGAAAGTGATGCAGCGAAAGGTGTTTTTTTTTTAATGGACGAGGGGGAAGCTGGCTAAGGGCAATAAAAAGTATCCAAAATGAAAAGAGCACTAATTTGCCAGCTCCCAGATCAAAGAGTTAGCCAAAAGAAAGGGACAAAAGTCTTGAAACATTCCTCCTAAATATTAAAGTCATATGGAGAGGAACCCGTGGAGAGACTTCATGGGGAGAGACTCGGTGACTGACAGGCCTTGACTTATCTGACGCTGGGTGAGAAAACTGAGAAAGAAAGTGACAGGAATAAAGATATTTTCTTTTCATCTATAACCAGGAAGAAAACAATAAATAAATGAATAAATGAAGCAAATAGATAAACAAGTAAACAAATAATCAAAGAAACCGAAACGAAAGTTAAAAATAAAAGCATAAAATGGATACAAGCACAAGAATGTGAAAAAAAATAGATTATCACTAAACTCATGAAATCCATACTCACAAAACTTCTAAGACAATACAAACAGAGAAAAAAAAAGAATAATAAAAAACAAGTTACTGACAAAAAAGAAAAAAGAAAAAACAAAGGTAAAGAAAAAGAGATTACTCCTTTCCAAGCCACGAATTCCCAAGTACTTCACGCGAGAGCAAAGTACACTCAGATCCAAAGAAACACACGAAAGATACCCTGGAATCCCGATATAGGCGGAGACTCCCAGCACGCCATCCAGCATCCTCAGGTGAATACGACAGGCAAATCTTTCTCATTCTCGCATCCCGCTACGTCGCTTAAAATTCACTGGGCCACGACACTCGCGGGCTTCTGTGACAGACACATCAATACCAGTACAAATACACACTCCGTTTTCTGTCAAGCTTAGGCTACAGCTATGAACACAAGAGGGATATCTCTGTGACATCTTCTTCTTCGATTTTCTGGCAGGTAATGGATCTCACGAGTGGAATTCCAGTTATCATCATCGTTGTTAGTAGTATTTTAGTTGTTCATATATTTTTTTTCTGGTTTAAAAAGGATTGTCCAGTTTTTTTTGTTGTTGTATCATAAACGATCACTTTCTTGATGTTTATCCTCGTCTTGTTTTCCTCCTTCTTACATTGTGACCAGTTTATTTCTTAGTCTTGCAAGACTTTGGATAATAGTGATATTAATTTGGCTACTACTACTACTACTACTACTACTACTACTACTACTACTACTACTACTACTACTACTACTACTACTACTACTACTACTACTCCTACTACTACTACTTCTACTACTACTACTACTACTTTTCTGTTAGCTGGAAATTACAAAACCAATCCTGGTAATAACTTTCCTTCTTTTACGAATAGAAGCTTAAAAACAAAGAAATATAACATTTTTCTAGTAAAGGAAAGAGTTAAATCCATCCAGTATGTATTCCAACAATTTCCATTAAAATAAACAAAACAAAACAAAACAGGATTAGTTTTACAATGCATTTTATACCTATACTATTTAACCCAATTCAGCATATGTAGATTTCGTAACCAGTTTGAGCAACGCCTCTTCCTTACTTACTTTGCAGCATTTTACCTTCGAGTCAGTGGCACCAAATGCACCGCGAACCCTCCTCCAAATCACATAAGCCGATTGGCATCTCACACATGTGCTTCCTGGTTTGGGGGAGTTAGAGGAAAAGTGAAGGCTACGTATCCACTGAGGCATTGTGAAGTTTGGCTGTGATGGTATTAGTTGTGGTGGTGGTGGTGGTGGTGGTGGTGGTGGTGGTGTGTAGTAGTAGTAGTAGTAGTAGTAGTAGTTGTTGTTGTTGTTGTTGTGTTAGCAGCAGTAGTAGTAGAAAGAGAGACAGGCAGACAGATAGACAGATAGACAAATAAAACAAAGAAACAATCAGACAGACAAACAGAAAAAAAGGCTATAAACAAACAGAAATGCAACACAAAAGACACTCACAAAAACAAAACAAACATATAAAACAAACAAAGACACCAACACATACACACAAACACAAAAAGTCAAGCAGCAAAACATAAACACACACAAACCCGAGAAGAAAACACGTAAAAGAATAAATAACGCCGCGGCAAGAAGCAACACTCACTACAACACACCTCACCTCCTTCACTCAAATAAATCAACTTTTACCCAGACAAGCGCGTGACTCGACCGTAAAATGAGGCTTAAAAATACAATAAAATCTCTAATCTTCACTGGCGCCGCATAAAGGGTGGTTGATAAGTCTACTGTTCCCCCGCTACCCACCCCCCCCAGACTCCTGAATTCCCTCCCCCACCCTCCTCCCCTGTGGTTGCTTCAGACGCGGCGATCGACATACAGCGGGGCGGCACGAACGCCTTAAGTCAAGAGAGCGTAGTGAAATGTTTCCGAGTATTTCAACTTGCGTCGGATTCGGGGCTCTCTCGTGTCTGGGATGTTTGCAGGTTTGGTAGTCGTGTCAGGAGTGCAGGTTTGGTTACATGCTTTTTTTTTTTGGGGGGGGGGTGTGGGGGGGAGAAGGGGGAGTATTTTGACTATTAGTTTTCATTCAAGTCTAAAAAAATTATGAACGATTTCAGTGTTATTTGATATGTTTCCTTAATCTCACACTATTTTCATTTGTTTTCCTACAGTGATCTCTGGGTGTAATACTAGCAAGGCTTCGTATTATCTATTTTCTTCCTTCCCTTGTCTTCTTCGTATTGGTCTCAAATTTCATATGCATTACTTTTAGTGTTCTCTCACAATAACAGAGTACAATTGTTTAAGTAACCTCACTGGTAGCAAATAAGAATTGAAATAGTTTCCTTGTAATTGAAGTGCTAACGGATCCGCCTTTGAATTTTCTTAGCTTATGAAAGAAGATATTTTCCTCATACTGACAGCTTTTGGGCGAGAAAGGAAGGTACAATTCTGGAGACAAGGGAAAGTTCAGAGGTGTGTGTACTTAACAGAGAGAAAGAATAAAACAAAGTGTCAAAGTGTGTGTGTGTATGAACGAACACGATGGAAGTATAGCGGAGAACGCATCGAGGACGTGGTGAAAGATGTCAAGAAACAAAAAGACAAGAGAAGACTAAGACAAAGACGAAAAGAAAAAAAGAAAAAGAAGAAAAAAAGAAGAAACAGAAAAAAAAAACTGAGTAGAAGAAGAGAGAAAGAAAGAAAGAAAGAGAGAAAATAACATACCATAAGCTTTGGAAGTGGTCTATAAAGAAATCTACGTAGAGTAACCCTTACCATTTAGTTACTCGCAACAAAGTGTAGGTCAATAGGGGTGTGTTTCAACATCACTCATTTACGAACTCAATCCCTTTGTTACAGATGAAAGGGTCATGTGTACACTCTCCGTGCTTCAACATCGGGATATAATAGTAATAATGCTAGTTAATATAGTGGAGGTTATCTCTCTCTCCCTCTCTCTCTCTCTCTCTCTCTCTCTCTCTCTCTCTCTCTCTCTCTCTCTCTCTCTCTCTCTCTCTGGTATTGTAGTTACGGCATCATAACACCAATAAAGAAGGAAAGGTGACATATCAAAGCCTCGGTGGACATCAGCGTGGCGAGGGATTGTTGTTAGCTTTCCTTGTACACGTTTGATGAGGGACAAGACACGTGTTATTATTTTTCTCAATATGGGTATTTGTCAACACCCAGTACTGTCTCTGAGGACTTTAATTTTACGGTAAGGGAAGTGAAAGGGTATATTTTGTCTAGTTCTTAGATGATTTTTGCTTCTACTCTTTGGTGGTGATGAGACAAAGAATAGGAGTCACAGAGAAAAGATGAAAGGGACAGGTTTTGATGGGATTTCAATGGTGTCACTGTAAATTGATGAAAGCAGAAAAGATGGTAAGTTAAAACACTGATATGAAACACAAAATTACGGTCTGGCAATAATTTAAAAGCGATGAAAATAATAATACCAAAAAAGGAAGTGAGATGAACCAATAAAAACTTCAGTGACACAAAGGGCTCAAGAGACACAAACAACTCGAGACAGACTTGTACATGGAACCTTTTTATATTCAGTTATTGTAGCTTTTGACTATAGACTTTCTTACCAATAAATAACTTTGAGGAAAAGAAGCAGTGGAGTTACAAAAATTATCTGAAAAAACACTAAAGGTCTTTTCTCTTAGATATACGATGACTTACGAGGAAAAGATATACTGAGGATGATGAGGAAGTTGAGAGCATTTGCTGTGGATAAAAGAGCATCTCTTTACTTCCTCTTCCTCTTTCATTTCCTCTTCCACCCACTAAAAAGAGAGAAAAAAAAGTGAAGCTGTAAAACTCTTTCAGATCCACAAGTGACAGATTTTATATAACCCTACTACTACTACTACTACTACTACTACTACTACTACTACTACTACTACTACTACTACTACTACAACTACTACTACAACAACTACAACTACTACTACTATCATTAACAACCGTCATGATAAGCTGTTTGAGATAATAGCCACTAACAACACTGAAAAGGTGACGCCATGAACAGTGCAAAGGTGTTCAATGACGCAGTACTTAAGAGCGCAATACACATGCAATAAGCTTCTCATTACACCTTGACCTACAGACCTACAAGAGTACTCCTTCATTGTTTCTGGTTGAGAGACACATTCAGAGAAGCCATTAGTAACATTAGAGTGTGTTGAGTGGGCTGTCAGTCTTTTGGGAGGTAAGAAGCTTAGTGTGAGGGGGGGGGGGAGGGAGGGAGGGAGGGGGAAGGGGAGCAGCGTGTGTTTCGTAACCGCTTTTCATTTTGCACAGTCTTCCTACATGGGATTTTGGTATTAGCAGAGATACATTCCAGGAATCCATTTGTACCTGTTGTAATATTATTGAAGTGTGTGTGTGTGTGTGTGTGTGTGTGTGTGTGTGTGTGTGTGTGTGTGTTTCAGGTGTTGCCCAATCGCCTGTATGTCAAATTCTCTATAGTGTATCTGGATCATTAGAAAGAGAAGATATTCCACACCCTTCGGTCATCCTTTGTAATTTTGTAAGTATAATATGCTGTTAACTACCTACAACTCTATTCTATATGTCCAACTGTCTGTCTGTGTGTCTGTCTGTCTGTTTCTCTGTTTGATTGTATGGCTCGTGGGATGTCAGTGAGTTTTTGTTTGCTTACTGATTAATCTGCTTGTCTATAAATCTGTTTGTTTGTCCCCCTCCCCCCCCCCCCTCTCTCTCTCTCTCTGAAATTCTAATGATATTTCCCAGTACTGCAAAGTTAATGGCGGGTTCTGCAGCGCGAATGAAATTTTCCTGCCTTATAAAATCACGAGTGGCGAGGGTCGGCCAGGCAAAGCAGGTTAAAGACGCACTGGCGCGGCGCCCTACCACGTCAATGCGGGTCAGTGAACCAGAGCGACGTATTTCGGGGGCGCCCAATCAAAGCGTGGACACGGCCATTCAGAGTAGCTCAAAATTTAATCGTTTTGATGCAAGATATTTTTAACTTTCAGGAAGGACGAGGGATCAGTGATGGAGTTTTATGAGACAGGCGGGAAAAATATTGGCACAGTTTTTCTTTTTTTCTTTTTGTTGCGTAATAAATGAAATTTCCATCTTTATGAGAAATATTTGAGTACTGTTTTATTCAGGAGGGAATAAAATTTCAATCATAAAGAACGTATCTAGTAATATGAAAGACAAAACGAGTTTCACGTATTCAAAAAATTCTAATTCTTCTCAAATAACATTTTTGATATGAAGAGAGTTGAAAAGTTAATGAAAATGACATTGAATGAAATAAACCATGAATAAAACATGCTGATAGAGGTGAAAAAATGATGATGATAATGATAATGATGAAGAAGCGGAAGAACAAAAGAACGAGGAGGTGAAGGATAAGGAAGAAGAAAAGTCAGACACATCGAAACGTAAACGAAGAACAATAACACACACACACACTACCACAATTGACACTCAGTACGGCTGGCGATGCTTTGAAATAACAACTTACACTAATAAACACATAAACAAATAAAAATAATAAAAAATCATCCATTCTTCCTAAACTAAACACGCACTACTCAAACAAACCCATAACATCAAACACAAGTCCTAAATGTAACCATAACTATGTGTGTGTGTTTCTAAAGACAGCACACAACAACAACAACAACAACAACTAAAAATACAAACAAAGAGCCCCAAGGAACACTAAGAAGACACCAAGATCATTGAACTATTCCAGCCTTCACCTCTTGAATAATCCCACCTTGGTAACAACGGTTCAGTAATTAGTAACAGTTTGACCTAAATCATCCACATTCCCAGCATTGTTTCCTGTGAGTGCCCTCGAAATGTGCCTTTGTTACTGCAGTAGGGAGAAACGATGTTGGAGAAGAGGAAAGGGGATTGCAAAGGGAAGGGAAGAGAAGGGAATGGCAAAGGGAAAGGAAAGGAAAGGAAGGGGAGGGAAGGGGAAGGAAAGGAAAGGAAGGGAAGGGGGAGGTGAAGTTCTTGTTTTGGTGAATGTAAGATTATTGTAAATTGTGTTCTGTGTAAGCTGTCAGGATCAGGTAGATAGGCAAGCAGGCTCTCTCTCTCTCTCTCTCTCTCTCTCTCTC